>OVAU01000715.1:0-18336 GCA_900406315.1 Biscutella laevigata subsp. laevigata
TGGAGTGGGATTTGGAGTGGGGTTGGAGATGCCCTAAGAGAATCCAAAACAAGAGGATTCAACATCTCAAAGCTTCATTAAAATAGGTTAACCAAATATATAATAGGTCATTATAATTTTATTTATGTGCAAGAAAAAAAAAATAGGATAGATTAATATAAAATTACAAAATTTTAAATATAGATTTTGATAATCATCAATGATGAGAAATGAAAACTTGTGTTGAGATTAGCTTTCTAGGTTACAATTATTTGTGTAACACTTGTCCTCACCATATAAGTTGGGACAACATGTTATTTGTTTAGTCTTAGTTGAAAATATTTTTCTTCACTTAAAAAATTTACCAACGCATAAAAACTTGAGCAAAACTCTTGAAATTCTTACTCGCCTACTCACCTAAAGAAAAATGGAAAATGAGGTGAGAAAAACAAATTTACTTAGTGATGAGATCATCTCTACCCACTGAAACATATAATATTTTCTACTACTATAAAACAATCAATATAACGCATAAACTTAGACACGAATAAGCAACAATCATATAAACTTAGACGTTAATATTCATCATAACACATAAAAATAGAAGCTAACAAACATCTGACCCGTTTTTTATAAGCAAAACTATAACATATCACTGGTTCATTCATCCTTGTGATGAACGTGCAATTGAAGCTCATATTGTGAAGGACTCGTCCTCCCTGCTGTTGAGGTTGGCCCTCGGGCACATACACTCCATACTACACTTGTCAGCCGTTTATGACATGCATATATCTCGTCGGCCCATCACAATCCACTTTTGCGAAGGATACGACCCTAGTGGCTCGTTCCTTCTCCTACATGTCATACCTAACCACCATATCATATCATCTTATCATACTATCATAATCATCATACCATACTGTCTAAATCATCATATCATATACTATCATAATCATCAAGCATCATGTTCACAAAACATATCATCATAGAATAATCATATAATATGTTTATAACATATCATATCCCTAACATAATATCATATAAAATAAAGAGATATTTGGACATTAAGTGATGTTTTCAAAGTAATGAGAAGGAAGTGGATCCCCTTCTAAAGTGCACCTTACCCCTGTGTATTTACACCACTACCCCTAACATCTGGTTATTGGAATTGGTAACTAAATGGTTCTCTCTCCACTTACTTGAGAAACCGAACAATTTTCTTCTCTCTCTCTCTTTACCTTTCGACGTCTCCGTTTCTCTTAACTTCGTTTTTCACCCTCAAACCTTCTCCTTTTGCGAAATAGATCTAGTTGATCGTGAGTGTTCTTTTTCTCTTCGTTTCTCACTCTCAAACCTTCTCCTCTCTATCCGATTGAATCAATGTCGCCGGGTATGCATTTCAACATAACTTTGTTGAATTAATTTCTCTCGTCTTGTTTAAGAGATATGGAGCATTCACAAAGGTTTCCATGCTCTTCGATTGTTCGATTGTTATTTCCTAGAAGGGAAACCCCTAATTGTTGGATTGTCATAGCTATACAAAATCTAGGGTTCTCTCTTTAGAAATTGCAGAAGTTATATTTGTTAGGGTTTTCTCTTAAGCATTTGCAGAAGTTAGATTGTACCGCTTCGAAAATACTTAAGTGATATTTTTCAAAGTTTTAGTATCCGAGAAAGTCTACTGGATATTCGTCATAAGCCTATGCTCAAAGTGATGTTTATTTTGGGAATGGACATTAGGGAAGAAATAGTTGTATTTGTCGTTTTGTCTAATGTTCGATGATTTATTTTGTATCCCGAATTATTTGTTTGTGTTGCATGCATCTTTATTTGCTAATGAATATTTTAGATGATAATAAATAGAGAAGAAGTATTATTTGCATGTCTGTCACACGTTCGTTCTATTATGGTCGGTTTAATTGTTCAGTCTTTCAGCCTTCAGGGATTCCCGCTAGCACTCAAGATTCCCGCTAGCACTCAAGATTCTCGCTTTTAAGTGTATTCCCCTTCTAAAGACAGTTTCTCCTAGAGCTATGAAATTGCAACCATTGGCAAAAGCTCCCTTTCTTGGCTTGGGCAAGCTCAGTCTGCTGACGCAAAGGACGTGGTCGCAGTTGAGCGCGAACCTTCAGTATGTTTTCTCGCTTATAACATTTGTTTATGGGTCATTTGTATAGAATGACAAGTTTTAATAAGTATTGGTCTATTTTGTCACTTTTTTGTAATATGACAAGTTGGTGTGTTTCAATGAAGAAACAAAAAATTTAGTTGATGTGAAAATGACTGTGTTGTCCTTGAGTTAAAAGTATATTTACATGAAAAATATAACATTTAAATAAATATTTGTTGATTTTCTCTCTCATCAAAACACATGGATTTTCTTATTTCTTTGACATAAATATTTTTTGGTTAAAAATCAAAGATAATTATAGTTAGAGCAGTTGAATATCTTTTTTTTCTCAACAATTTAAGATGTATTTCGATATTTTTTTGGTAAAAAATAGTAAGATCGTAACCACAAAACACCATCCACGAATCTAAGATATCATTGTTGTCACTAAAAACACAATATATGTGTGTATGAACTTACTAAACCAAACACAATTTATTAACCATACATCAATGAATTGTAATTGTAATCATATATCACTAAAAAAGAGAACTGACCACATATAAGTGAATTAGACATTGAACACCGATCTTATTTAGTAACCACAAAACGGTAACCACAAAACATCACAATGATACATGATTACAATTACAATTCACAAAACATCACAATATAAGTGAATTAGACATTGAACACCGATCTTATTTAGTAACCACAAAACATCACAATGAATTTGGTTCATATTGAATTTGGTTTGTGTTGAACTTGGTTCGTAAAGCATGACCACAAAACAATGAATTTGGTTAGTAATGATACTGAACACTTGTATTTTCAGTATTCATATAAGAAAGATTTGATGTTTCATAAACTAATATGTAGAAAGAATGAGATGAAAGAGAGAGAAAAAGAAAAAAAGAAAAAAATGAGATAAAAAAATGAAAATGTGAGTGAGATAAATAAAAGAAAGAGAGAGAAAAAACTAATGTAAAGTTGAGGGGTATTTGGTAATAAACCAATGCAAACTTGTCATTCTAAAAAAAAAGTGTTATTCTAGACAAATACTTAAAAAAAAAGTGTCATTCTAGATAATATGTTCTTTGTTTATCCCTTAATTACATAATATGCACCAATTACATTATATGCACCAACCTCACCAGCAGTCACCTCATACTTTTTCATTATATGCACCAGTTAGTTGTCACACCTTACCATGATGCGGGTGTTGGTCTAGCTGAGTGGGATGACGAAGTCAAAGATAAGAAAGTTGAATTCCTTCAAGAACTTATTGCTAAAGATCATGTTTACAGAAAAGAACAATGGCCTGGAGGTGATGCTTCTCTCCCCTTAATCGTTTATAAGGAAAAACCTACTACACGAAAGGCTTCTCATAAAAAACACATTCTTTCTCGGAAACAAAGCAAGAAGCCTGTTAAGCTAAGGCTGCAACCTACTGTACAAAAATGCTGCTCAACGCATTTGTCTAAGAATTCAAAGCATCTCCTGCAACACAAACCAGAAAAAATGGATGAGGCCGTAGCATGGATGGAATTAAGAATTACAGAGCAGAAGACTGAGTTTGAAACTAGACTGAAGGAGTTACAAGGAAGTGCTAACCCAAACCCTGCAGCAACGCAACCACCTGTTTCAACAGAGGTACGCCACCACATATATACTAAATATCTGTGAGCCGATCGACTAAAACTACTTGTATGTTTTATAATGCATGGCCCCAACGAAGTATTTCCATCTGCACATCCCAACTCTTTTTCTCAAAACCATATTTCTGAAGATCCCCCCTCTAAATCAGTAAGAACCATATCCTCTCCCCCATATGGTTTTTGTTTTTAAAATCTAGATGTTGGTTGAAAGCATTTAAATATCTGACAAGCTCGATCTCTTCCATTCGTATGTGTTACAAAGCAGGACATCAATGAAGAATTACAATATTTCTCAAACCCATAATTTGGAAGATCCCCCCTCTATATCAGTAAGCAACCCATAAACTCTGTTTTAAAATGAACGTAGGATGTTGGCTGCCTTTATATACTTTTTATATTCCCAGCAAGATGGCGTGGTTGCTCCAAACGTAGTCTTTGAACCAAACCCGGTTTCGGATTCTCCAAAGAGTTTTGTTAGTTGATTACCATTTTCAGATTTAGTTATGCTCTTTTCAGACATTCATGTACGTCTCTATATAACGCCCATATCGGTTTTTTGTAGGACTCTCACCTGGACTTCCCTTGTACCCAACCACGACCGTAGACAAACTACACAACCTTCGATTAGGGACCCACATCAGTAAGTAACCCTTACCGATTTTCATACGTAAACTTTGTATTGCTTCACTCAATACTATCTTTGCAATCATTGCTAGGCATACCCATCTAACATGCAACAAGAGGTTTCAGACAAGGATCATGTGCAAGATGCGGAGGATTACCAAACAACAGATGATGCCGTTAGTTTTAAATTAATGGATTTATGTTCACCCATTTACGCTCGATATTATAAACACCTTATTTTTGGCCTAATCTGTCTCCTTTTAATTTCAGTCGTAGGACACTGCCTCATATTCACAGCTGGGATCCCATCACGTAGTCATTACACCATAATTACTTACACAAATCCGACATATACTCACTGGTTATAATCAAAATACTTATTCAATCACCCCTACCAATCTAGATCAATGTTATTGCTACTCAAACTGATTTTGCCATCCATATGCGAATGAAAGTACGTTTTATAATTTCAACTATAAACGATGTTGTCCTGAATAAACTTATTAACGATGTCAACCTTCATTTCGCATGTCAGGCATCTCAACATGCAGAGGGCAAACCGTCTTGGAAGCAGAAATTAAGACCGAGAAAATGTAATCAGGTCAGTTCTACTAGCGTTCAATTCTTTTCCATTCTTAACTGGGTCCCCTATGTTACTGAGTTTTAAAACACAATTTCTCAATACCATATCTATCCAGAAGGCAAATACGTCCATCAAACCTAACCAGACTTCCAAGGTAATGGACATTTACATTACCAGGCTTCCAATAACATATATATGCTATTCTCTAACTCACAATTTCATTTCTCACCTTCAAGCCCCCCAGTCAGAGGCTCCTGTCGAAAAAATCCCTTCTGGAGATGATGATAGTTCGGATATGGATGGAACAACCCAAACGGCTCCTACGAATGAAGAAAAAGCATTAGACGCACTGTTTAAAGCCAAGCATATAAGACTTGCAATGGAAATGTTTCCACTAGTTGACAACCGCATCTATTCCCCTTTCTATCAACACCTCATGGGGAGACCAGACAAGTAAGGGTTTATCTTATTATGTATTCTCAATTTCAATACTACAACGCTTTCCCCATGTTTACAACTTCTTTTTCAAATTTTAGGAAACATATCACTGCAAGACAGTTTGATCTAAACAACCAATTTTTCTTGGATCTAGCTAAGCCTCAACACTGGGTTTCTGACCTCGTAAGTTATCCCCTACGGTTTAGAGATTTTTACATAATTAATCGAAAATGCAAACACTGGTTTCTGCATCTGAGTTTTCTGACCCTGACTCTGATCCGGTTGTGACTGTCAACGCAACATATGGAGGTTTTAATGGATGCACTTTCGAGGTTCCACGCTAACTCTCTTGCATGTGCTAGGGCAATGTTTGCCACCCCATGGTTTATGTATAGTCTTCAAGACAATGCTAAGCCTTGGAAAGCAACGAAGAACAAGATCGGATACCAATGGTCCCGCTCCTTGAGTACTCCACAGCTAAAGGACAGTGGCTCAAGCTTATTGACACAATATATGCCCCCATGTTGTGGATGAAGAAGCATTGGGTTGGTCTGGTCATCAACCTCAAACGCAAGGAAATCACCGTCCTGGATTCAAATTGTGACCTCTACTCGGACAATAAGGTGAAGAATATTATGGGACCAATAGCACAAATGTTCCCATACCTGGTCAAACACTGTGCTAACTTCCCACTGAGCTAGAATTACGATCTCTCACCATTCTCTGTCCACCGTGACGAAAGCCAATACCAAAACAAGCAATCTGGTGACTGCAGACCGATTTCAATTAAAATGATGGAAATGCTCGCATCATCTGCTCGGGACAACTAGGCAGACGACTATGTTGATTCCCTAAGGATACAATACGCCCTGGATCTTTTTCATGAGTACGTTATACCACTTTTCAACACCGACTAGCTTTTCCTGCGTCCTTCATTGCACCATTCTCCGTCTGCTTTCTAATATGTTTCTTAAACATATGTTTTCTAACTACATGAATAACTAAGTTTCTCTGTGTGTTTCTACCCCTTCTGTTATTAAAAAACTTTCTCTTCACAACCGTGTTATCTATTTATTGTGTTTTTTAGCTCGACTATTTCTTTCACTAAGTTACTAAACCTACTAATTACATTACCGAGACTTCTAATATAAATACGGTTACAAACTAAGCTTTACCTACTTTTTTTACTTTTACCAAATACACATACAATGCGCCACCTGCTTTACCTTTTAACACTTTACCTCTCTCTACCTTTCCCTAACTTTACCTTTTAACACTTTACTTCTCTCTACCTTTCCCTCTTTCTATTTATTTCATATTTTGAAGAGACTACATTCACTTCCCTAGCTTCCGCCTCCTCCGCACTTCTTCCTCTGCTCTCCACCTTATCTGGTTCTGCTTCAATCTCAGATAGTTTCCTCCTCTCTATACGATTTCCAGGTAAACTCTTCTGATTCACCTTCTCTCGCCTTTGTTTTCTACCGTTTTATCCGTTCTACTGGATAATTTCTCTCATTTCTCACTATTTTTCTGCCGTTTTTCCACCGATCTTCAACTGTCATTCACCGATTTTTTCTCAACCTTCTCTGGGTTTTTGCCATCTTTGCTCCGGTTTCTCCCTCGAACATTTAGTCGTTGAATCCCTACAACAGTTTAACTAAGATTTAACTCTTCCATGAATGCAGGGCAAAATGACTAATTCTTCCTTTGCATCAAGTGGATCTTCACCAACACGCCAGAGTCTCCGTTACGTAGGAATCCCAACCCATTTTTGGTGCGGTCAGAAGGTGATGACAAAAACCTCCAACACAGAACAAAATCCCTATCGTCGTTATTTCAGGTGCATTTACGCTGCAAAAAACAAGGTACACAAAACACTCGGATTTTTACTGTGTTTTATACATCTATGTGACTAGCTTTGTTTGTTTGCTATGTCAAAAATATGCCTTTCACAACTTGGATTATATGCTTAACGAGTCCAAATTGTTAGATCTGTTAAAAGTTAACATGCCAATATACTAGCTCTAATGTGTATCATTCTATCTATTATCTTTAGTGTCCAAATGACAACCATCTCTTCAAGTGGATCAATGAGGGTATTTTAGAGGCGGTCGAGGAAATCAATGTGCAATCTGATTCATCAAAAAACAAATCCTCCTAGATATTGAGCTAACCAAGTCTGCGTTTGAGGCAAAGCTTGCTGAATCGAGGCGCGTTGCCAATAAAGAGTTGAAAATTGCAATGTCTACCCTTGTTGTTGCTTCTACCCTGCTCTTTTATTTCATCAAAGTAGTATGTTAAGTGCAGCTCCTTAATATTTACGCTCAGAAAATCCCCAGTCCGTTCATTTTTAGTTGTTGCCTATGCTAGTTGTTCGGCTATGTAAGTTGTGTCCTGACTATGTAAGTTTGCTAAGATACGTTCTTCATTATGTAATTTTGTGTTCGCACTTTTATGGTCGCTTCTCTATGTTCACGATCTCTTTCCACCGTGACGAAAGCTAATACCAAAACAAGTGTTATCTATTTTAATGTGTTTTTTAGCTAGCCTATTTCTTTCACAAACTTACAAACCGTACTAATCACAATACCGAGACTTCAAATATAAATACACTAAAAACTAAGCTTTACCTACTGTTTTTACTTTTACCAATTACACTCACATTGCGCCACCTCCTACACTCTATCCCTTACTTTACCTTTTTAACATCACTCAAACATGGAAATCTTCTAGAAATCCTCTTCTTCTTTGCGTTTCATAAATCACTCCTTTTAGAGATTTATAGCTCTGAAACTTCACTAACACTTCGTCCTTACCAACTTCAACAGGTTTCCCCAATTAGATCTTCACCCTTTTATTGTTTTTAGTTCAACAGTCGTTCGCAAATAATATCATACGTTCTTGTTTTGATTTCTTACCTTCTCGTCTTAGTTTAGTTTTTTATTTGTCAAACATTCGTTTTAGTTTCGACGGTGAGAGTAAAAGATCTAATAAACGCTAAACAAAAAAATTAAATTTACAAGCATCTCTAAACTAGTTTTGATCATTCCATATTTCATGCCGAACACAAATACTCGGACACACATCTTCACAACACAATTTTACATTTATTTATTTCTTTTGTAGATGAGCAACTCTTCGGGAAATTTAAGTTGGCTCCACCAGCGAGGCAAATAAACAGACAAATGGCATTACAGACAAATTTTCATGCGGAGCAAATGTGATTACCATTACCTCACACTCAGCTATTAATCCCTACCGCATGTACCTCAGGTGTACTTACGCAGTTGCAAACAAGGTGCGTGCATATATCAATATACATTTATCATTCCCATAGGGTGCAAATTAAAATTTCAAATTCACGTTTTATAGCTTTCCAACGACCACCACCTCTACAAATGGCTAGATGACGCCATATTGGAAGAATTCGAATCATTATGGGCACAAGGCTCGTGTGCAAACCAAGAACTAAAACAATATATTCTAGATCACAATGCCGCTACAGATGCAAGGATACTTCAAATGCAACTCGAATTCAAAAACTCCATCAAGAAGTTGCACCTGTCCCTTGTCTTAGGTTTCTTAGTAATGTATGCCCTTGTCATTTTTAGCTAATTAGTTTCTACAACCTTTTGGTTCCGATTTCTGCTTTGAAAAACATTTCGAGTAGTCAGGTACAAGGACATCCGTTTTCGTTGTTAACCTTTCTCATTTAAATAACCTTTGTTCAATTTCATTAAGGACAAATCCAAACTACAAGCAAACAAAATTCTTCATAACTGTTATTAGATAGTAGATCAGACAACCCAAATTCTAATGGTTTGGAGAAGATCTTTCATTACTTTTTTGATGGAACCATATAGATTTCCGAAACAATAGAGAAAATTGTTTATTAATAATAGATTTCGCCTTGCTTTTATTCTGACTTTAGGGTGTTTAAGCATTTACAGTTAATCAACACATTACAAATAAAGGGGATTTTATAACATATGATTTGTGGATACAGTTTCTAAGATAGGTGATTTAATAACATACGATTTGTGGATACATAGGACAATGGGAAAACATAGGAACAAAACAATAACAGTACACCTAAAGTCAAAAACGACCCATTGTTAAACAAAACAATTTCCGAATTAAACATTACCTTCAACTCCATGCTAGCTTACTTATGGCATAAGTAAGAAAAAAACATACTGGTAGAAAATCTTTATAAGTGTAACACCTTTCTCCAACATCAGTTCTATTTGGGACAACTTCAGTTCAAGACTTACTTTTTTCTCTAACAGGTCTTGCTTAAGAAGCGCCTCAGTACATGATCCTTGTGCTTTCATTGCCTCTAATTCTTCTAATATTGCTTCATCCATCCATTTAAAAGTGTGAGGATCATTTGAGAGCTACAGACGGCAAACCAGAACTGGTGAGATTCAGTTTATGAACAAGAAATAAATTATACGTAATATATACCTCCCGAGAATATGCATAGGAACACCTAAAGTACCGACGGTATGGATTGAGGTCTGATTTTGATGTTATCGTAACAGGATTGCTCCCACACCAACAACGATCCAGAATGCCAGAGCTAAGGTTCTGCGTTGGGCAATGGGGATCGTGATCAGAATTAGCTGATGAGAAACTCACAACTAAATGATATTGACGGGGTACCTGTAGTGAACATAAAAAAGTTTGCTTTTAAAGTTCTGTATTATTAGAGCTTGTAATTTTTACATAGTTGACTACTAGAAGTTAAGAATAAGCATTAAAATACATGAACCTTTATTTTGTGGAGTGTTAGATTTCTCGAGGTATTGATCTTGCCTTTAACATTTTGAATAAATGGATGCTTACCAGTTCTTTAAGTAGAGCGATGAAATCTTCAAAAAAAAAAATATAAAACCAAATAAAATTAAAAATCATAGGGAGGAAACACTACAATAAGTTTCGCGATATAGTTAGAATTGAAGTACTTAATTATATGACCTAGTTAATATATTTTCATTCTGAGAATTAGTTAGAACGCGAGTAAATATTATGCGTTGGATGAAGAACAACCACTTACAATCCAAGAGCTCGAACTTGTTTTGCTATATTTCATTGTGCAGTGTGTAAGTATGATGTCTATGTTACATCATAGACTAGCAAAAGTAAGTGTAGGTTGTACGGACAAAAATTTCCAAAAGAATTACGATTAATATCGTAATAAGAGTTTAGAATTCATCTTCAACATATTTCATTCCAGTTTGAAGGTCATAATCGATGCATGGAATCTAACAAACGACAAACCTGTGAAGATATGTCCGACCAAGGTATCTCATTATCCAAAATCTCAATCCGTATCTGGCAATCAAGATCCGAGCTCATATTCTTCGTTAGAACGTTATTCAATATATTTACGGTTTTTCAAAAATCAACGTTCAGCGTGAAATTTAAAATTTCGAATTCATGTTCTTCGTTTTGTGGTCGGGGTTTACTACATCCCACCAAAAACTAAAATCTCCCAACAATTTTGCTCTGCTACGACCGTCTAATTTGGTAGACAATAGCTAATTCCCTAGTTTATAGGATGGTGCTCAAGCATTTACATTTAACTCCAAAAAATACAGTACATTTATTTAACTAACACCGTATAATTTCTGAACTCATCACTGCAGATAACACCAATTCTGAGCGCATTGACAACTTGCTCCTTGAAAGATTGTTCGGTACAGACAGATACCCAAGAGCCAAACTAAATGTATACTCGCGCCCAAACATCCTATCCTTCGTGCATTCTCAACTACAAGGAACCGAAGAGTGAGAAACGATTAAAAATTCAAACTTTGGCGACCTCTTCAAAATCGAAACAAGTAGATGTCCTATTTCGTGCCAACTACTACATAGCCTTCTTACGCGCATGTTGTCAGCCGGAGGAAGTACGAATTATGGACTGTGTTTGGCAGACAGCCTTTACGTTTCTCCCTCGTTGAATTCTCATCCGTAACTGGATTACACTGCGGCCCATTCCCTGATTATTATGTCCCGGGAGGGAAAACAAAACCTTTACAAGGTCAAGGTTCAACATGGGAAAAATTTATAGGACCTGACACCACAGCCACTCTAGCTGACATCTCAACTCTACTAGCCAGTAGAGATGATATGCCAGGTTGGAGGAGGCTTGGACTAGCACTCATCCTTATAGTTGTCGGCGTCCTAATAGCAAACCGGCAGGTCTACAAGCCAACGCCCAGAAATGTAAAGATGTTCAAGGATCGTAATTCTTTCCTACAATTCCCATGGGGCAGAGAATCATTTCTAAATACGCTTTCAACCATGAAGCCTGGAAATATAGCAACACTAAAATGCGATGATCCAATTCTCATTTACCAGCAGTAGTTGCAATTACAATCCTTTGCACTCAAGGGGTTCTCACTCGCACTACAACTTCTGGCTCTCCAACAAATCCCCCTGCTACTAGCTAAAACTCGCAATGGACACAACCTTAACACTATTGCGATCAAACCTTTCGTTGGTCTGGGCAAAAACATTGTCATAAAAATGCAGGACATTCGTGATGTCGAAAACGACACCCTCGTGAGTTACTTATCGTCCCACCATCGAAATCCACCGAAGCCAGAATAACTAATGACAGTCTTTCACCATATTTACCTATTCATAGTTACATTAATAACACTAATACTATTTCTACACAATAATTTCGCAGCTAGTTGTTCAGCCAACAATGAGTTATGAAGGCTTACCACAGGGGTGGGCTGAATGGTATGACGAGGCGAAAGACGAGAAGATTACGTACCTTGAAGAGCAAATCAAACTTTCATACAAGTTCACAAAATCTGTTTGGCAAGGTGGTGACCAATCCCTCCCTTTATACCTATACACAGACAAACTTCCAAATAAAGTTCACAAGAAACATATAATGGATCGAAAAGGTGGGGGAAAAGCACAAACATCACAACTACCATCTCAGCCTACACGTTCTAGCCGTAAGTAGCGAAGTTTGACCGGTTATTTTAACAAGCTTCAAAAGGAACACAACCACCTCCAACATGTATGGAACAAAAGAGGGCCGACCAAATCAAAGACCTTCAAGACCAACAAGCCACACAAAAAGAAATACACGAACAACGCCTCAAACAACATGACCTCGATATTGCACATTTACATATTCTACTTCAAAAAACAACAGCAAGGTCTAAAAAATTTGAAAAACGCCTAAGACGACTAATGAATGGAGGGATCGGGCAACAATCAAAACTTTCAGCTCAGGCCATAACAGAAGCACATTTGCACACGGACAATGAAGAGATAGGTGCTAATCAATTATCCTCTACCCCAACCAATCAGGTTTGTTAAATGTCCAAGCATTTTTATACCACCGTGTACTTATCATTAAGGTCATTAAATTTGTCTGCCCGAAATTATGTTAAAAAATCTTCCTTCATTGGTAATACTATCCTAATATCAACTCGTTCTTATAAGACATGAGGAACGCATTGACACAACAGGCCAGTTCACCTTATTCCCACTCTTCGACATGAACCAACCAACGGTAAGCCATAACACACGCATAATCCTTCTTATTATAAGCATATATCGGTTAATCTTTCCCATTTCTACTGAATAAAAACCATATCTCTGCATATGCAAGCTCCACCAAATGGTGTCAGAGAATAAGATAGATAATATAGGCTCCCTAAAAGTTGATAAAACAACCTCCACACTCACAAATGCTCATGTACGTTTCCAATTTACTCACACTACCGTCTGGATGTTCAAGATTATGTCTCCACTAGATTGATTTCAAATAATATTTCCCTAAACTTAACTGCTTCTAAACTTAGTTACACATACAACAACTTGTGTTCGTTTACGTTTTCTAACCACTTCTGTTCAACACTAATAATAGTCTTACTAATATCCGCTACTTTCTAACGACAGATGGGACACATGGCCACAGAATACAACTTCAACATGTCCCCACTATTTGATTTCAGCCACCCACCAACTGTAAGACGTTACACGCGATTAAGCCATCAGGCCGCAACTCTGTTACAATTCTGGATTGATTAACAAAAAATACGGTGCATTCTAGGAACTCCAACTGTAATAAGTAATTCTTCTCGCCTAACTTAAAGACAAATTCGTTCATTCCACATCAAATTCTATGCAATATTTAACTTGCGCGTGAACAGGCCCTAAACAACCTCGTCATACAAATAAGCATGGAAGTTGGGGAATCCACAACAAAAGAGGTAAACAAATGTGGTCCATAACTTTTCAATACCACCATTTCGATTGTAACAAAAAAGTCTATCATGTTTTCGTCATTACTTGGTTCGATACAATATCCACCCACTGCCGGTTTCCAATCACAGACACACAAACAATCAACAGTGGTCTCTGAAGGCTAGCTAATACAACCAAATTGGCTAACTCTACGTCGGAGTAGATCAAAGGATGTGAAAAACATGTCCAAACGTAGCCACACTTGAGGTAAGTCCAGATTAAATTAAAATATTCAACTACTGGAAAATCACACAACTATATAATACCTCTCGCTAACAAACAGAACCGAATTCGCAGAAGCGTAAAGCTATTTATAATAGCGAGGCTTCAACAGAGAAACAACCAACAACTTAGACTAACGTCATCGACGAATCTTCCAACTGCGGAGTTACAAACCAAATTGTATCTCAAGAAGAAGTCCATTTGTCCAACATATTCACTTCACAATACCATCCATATATAACAAACTTTTTTCTAGAGGTGGAAATGTCTATTTTCACCAGGCTAGAGACATATCTTGCTGCAAACCCTCTTAGGTTAGTCAACAATATAATCATCTGTTGTTTATTAAACTAATGTATTTATATACAACCACACTTTTGGAACACAATATGCTCATTCACATTACACAGAGTTCACAAGATACATACCAATTGGGACTTCGAGAACACATTCTTTGGATATTTGGCAAAACCGCAACAATGAGTAAATACGACGGTGAGATAATCTACCCATTTATGTACTACTAATTCCAATTTTCCGTTTAACTATGCCAACCTAAGCATATTCCATTACATTTAGTCCTCTTGTCATTAATAACTACATTTACTATGAAACCTTTTGCTAGCACATGGAAGTCTTGATGTATCTCTTAGCTCGTCGTCACCACAACACTTTGTCAACCGAAAGATCACAGTTCGCCAACCCATGGTTTATTAATCGGCTACAAGGGATAGCAAGGTCCTTCAAAAAAAGCAGAAACAAAAGCAAATTCCTATGGCCTCTTCAAATAAAACAATTTGTGACAAAGGAAACAGAGGAGTGGCTTGAAGATATCGACACTGTATATATACCAATGAACTGGGAGGCCGATACACACTAGGTTGGGTTAGTAATAGATCTCAAGATGTGGTCAATCCATATTTTAGATCCAGCTATCACCATTTACGACGATGAGGATGTCAGACTATTCATGGAAGACGTTGCAGTAATACTCCCATACATCATAAAGAGGTTATGCAATTACAACCTAAGCCAGGATAATGGGACCTCGCCATTCAATATGCACCATCTAAGGAATCTTTACAACAACAACCGTAGCGGGGACTGCGGCCCAGTTGCGATAAAATTCCTAGAAATACATTAACAAGGCAATGGTCCAGAGGAGATGGTTGCCCTAACTGATAACGATGTCGACATGTTGTGCAAGCAATATACGATGGATGTTTTCGGTTATTTCGTTGCACCATTATACTAAACCACTTAAGTTGTCTAAATATGACCAACTGACGGGTATGCACCTTATGTAAGGTTTAGCCTTAAACTTTTGTTATTATGTACCATGCATAATACGCTAATTATGTTGTTTTGTACTTAATCCCACACTTGAAAATGTTTGGGACATAAACTTACAGTTTACAAATTTATATTCTTGGTTAGTTAGACGACCAAGAAATGTTTCTCCAACTACAAATAAACCCCCGTTTCCAACCATAAAACATCACACATATTCCCTGTCTCTCGATAAACTATGTAATCACTCCAAAGTATAGACAACGAACAAATAACAAGCACAACATACGTCGTTGGGTTTAAATTTTTCGCGTACTCTCAAACAAACAAAATTACATATCGACAACATAAATCACACAAACAGAACAAAACGACCACAAAATCCCGAACATGGTTCCGGCAGACCATACACGTTGCACAAAACAAAATTCACACAACTAAGACTCGTGTTCGATATATTAAGCCATGTTCCATACTAAGGTACCGTATATTCACAAAACAAGCTTATATTAAGTGGAACCGTAATATCGAAGACCCCGTTTCCGACCATAAAACATCGAACACAGATTCCCTGTCTCTCGATAAACTATATAATCACTCCAAAGTATAGACAACGAACAAATAACAAGCACAACATACGTCGTAGGGTTTAAATTTTTCGCGAACTATCAAATAAACACAAATTACATATCGACTACATAAATCACACAAACAGAAAAAAACGACCACAAAATCCCGAACATGGTTCCGGCACACCATACACATTGCACAAAACAAAATTCACACATCTAAGACTTGTGTTCGATATATTAAGCCATGTTCCATACTAAGGAACCGTATATTCACAAAACAAGCTTATATTAAGTGCAACCGTAATATTATTGATTAGTTAGACGACCAAGGAATGTTTTTCCAATACTAATATAACACAGTCAATTACTACAAAACGTCGAACACAAATCCTTGCATTATCGGAAGACTATGTTACTACTCCCAAATATAAACCAACAAAATCAAAACAAAAACGATTGAGTAATTCGTTAACTCAAACACACCCAAATTACACATCGACGACAAATCTCACACACGTATGAAACAATATTTCGGACACGGATCGATGCCAACAAACAAAAAAGGTCTTCGATACATTAACTCATGTTCCATAAATGTCTATTTCTCATACATTAAGCATTACGACTACAACACAATACATGTCAGGTTCTTGGTTGGTAAACTATCCAAAACAAAAGAACATTCATATGCATTTGGATGGAATACCTACCAATTTACATGCACCAACGCCCAAGCAAAGAAAAACAAAAAAACGGGTCGCCGTATGTTCTGTGTTCAAACTAAATACCCTTCATCACAATGCCATCCTTCATATCGGATTCATACAACTGACCCGGTTATGTCCAAAACCCCTATACCTCCCACATCTATTTGCATTGCCTTTCACACCTTTTTTATTCTGCACCGTTTATGTTTAGATTAACATTGAAAAACTAACGACACAACAACCAATAATTACATTTAGGGGAAGAAACCAACAAAACATATTACTCACCCCCAGCTCCCCTACAGATGGTATCCTTTTCTGAACTGGCCTACCAGATGACCTCCATGTTTTGGGTGGCAAAGGTTCTCTGCTCCTTATCTCCAATAGAATATCACCATACCTAGGGTCTTTGTGTGGCTTAACAAGCCTTTCGTATGTCTGTGCCCATACCGAAGTTTTGTAAAACTCCCCCACAATTTGAGAATATGGAATCCCTTTGTGCTCAACCGCCATCAACGCGTGTCCACAAGGTATCTCTGTCTTATCATATGACCTACAGCTGCATTGCTTGCGCTGCAAGTCTACAGTTTGTTTCTGACCAAACAAACCTAACACTTCAAAACTCCACGGCGTGATGCTTAAAACGCGGCTTCCTCTAAAACTAGACATGTTAGCAGTAATTACTTTGTCAACTTATGGAGTTACCAAACCACCATGAGATAAGGCCTTCTTCTTTCTAGCACTAAACCAGCGGGTCAGCATCGATTGTATGAACATGATCATTTCTGTTATGGATGACTTCCTGCATTTACATAGCGCGTTGTTAAGCTACTCCGCTACATTGTTCGTCATCATGTTATAACGCTTGCCTGAGAATGAAGATCTAGTCCAATGGGGAAATCCAATGTTGTTCAAATATTTAGCACACGCCAAACTCTGATTTTGTATCTCACCTAACGTTTTCCTGAATGTCTGAACCCTATAAGCACATGCAGCTTGAACAACCAGCTTAGATAACCCTTTACTTTTGAAACGAGCAACAACATTACGCGCTAGATGAAATACGCAAGCACCATGGTGAGCCTGTGGATAGACATTTTTCAAAGCCTTGTATATCAAAGTATTACGGTCAGAAATGATTGTGAGTGTTTTGCTATCCGTTAAGATCAGCTGAACTCTGGTTAAAAAACCAATTCCAAGACTCGTCATTCTCACTATCAACCACCGCAAATGTCAAAGGGAAAACCTACAATCAGTTAACATATTACTAGCTAAATGCGGAAATATACCACGTTCTCAAAATCTAAACTAATATAACCATCACAGCAACAAAATCGTAAGTTAATACCATGAATACATCAATCAAGTTTTAGAGATTTATTACCTAGAAATTTGCATCTTGACCACTGGCCGTGAGCAACACTCCTTTGTATTTACCAAGAAGGTGTGTTTCATCAATTACCAAGACAGTTCGTAGCTTCCTAAAACCGTGTATTAAATCACCAAATACCCGAAACAGGTATAGAAAACGTTGACCACCATCACCATTATCCTCGCTCTCAATCTCAGCTACTGTTCCAGAGTTAGCTAATTTCAACATGTGTAAATACTCGTCCAATTTAAGTTAAGACTCCTGATGTGTCTGGTTTTTAGGGGTTTTTAGTCTCATATTCTTATGAGATTTTAATCCCCTTTTGAGTTATTAATGTGTTTTTGGAGTGTTTTCATCTCCTTTTAGGATTTCACAGGTCTGAAGAATGTATCTGGTGATAAGAGCCATTTTGGGATATTTGGGGTTACAGAATTGTGCAGAAGCCTCANGGCCACGCGAGTTATCTTTCTGATGGCGTTGGTTTGAAGTCGTTCTGAG
>OVAU01000716.1:0-18335 GCA_900406315.1 Biscutella laevigata subsp. laevigata
ATACATTACATACATTTGAAAGATTTCACAATGAGGTAGTTCGTTTAGTTTTAATCCGTTCAATGATTTGAAAATATGTTATTTTAGGTCACTAATGTAAATCCTACGTTTCAGCCGCACGATTCAACTAAAATATCATTCATGATTTCAAATGGTCTAAATTAAAGCTTATAATTCCAAATTTAAACTTCTCTCATAATTTTTCTTTTTGTCAACAATTTCTATAGTAATTAAAAGTGTTTGGAAACCCAAGAACACAAATATTTGTGCGTTTGTCCACGTATGCTTCCCTAACCTCAATCTCAATTGAGAATTCAATTTCACTTAAACCGAATCTCTCATAAAATCAAACCAATTTTTCAATTTTTCATTAAGGATAATTTTTGTCCATGCAAAAAACTATAGAACCCATAAAAAATGCCTCCAAATTTTATAGCTTTACTCAAAGTCTCAAAATTTAAAAATTACACTTCATCGTATTACAAAGAAGTTGCAAATTTAAATTTATTAAAAGACATTGAGCCATTTTTAAAGTAAAAATAATTGCATTCAAACTGTTTTGTTTCTTTATAAATATGACTCAATCCTCAAATTGGTCCGACACCAAACCAAACTGTAGCAAATTATCTTGGGACAGAAACTCAAAAGTTTCTAGAAAATCTGATTGAATATCGTTTATGGAAAAATGCACGATACTACTAATCTATATGGATTAGATTCTGTTTTAGTTATTAGTTTTCCATAAACCATTTAAAATTGAACCGGATTCGACCCAAAAAATCTCTTATTAGGTGTAGTTTAAATCGGTTTTGGAAATAAAAATCGGCGTGGTGATATGTGCAAACCGTTTGATAGAAGTTCACAGTGGCGCGCTTTTGCCTATTATAGAAAACTCCACATCTCTCGATTTTCAAATTCTCATCTGTGGAAGCGAAAATGGAAGACGACGGGGGAGAGAAATCGAGTTTCGTTGCCGGCCTAATTGAGAACAGAGCCAAAGAGGTACGCTCTATTTCTTCATTGCGCGGTCTTGACAGGACTACGATTCGATTTGTGCTCTCTTTGTTTGTTTGCAACTGCGATTTCGAAGACCGATGTCATATCTCAGATGGTTTTTGTTCGCAAAGTATTTTGATGCTGATGGATGATTATACTCTGGATTTCTTTGTTCAGGTTGGAATGGCTGCTTTTGACCTAAGGTCGGCTTCACTGCATCTATCTCAGTACATAGAGACAAGCAGCTCATATCAAAACACGAAGACGCTGTTGCGATTCTATGATCCTTCAGTGATTATTGTTCCTCCCAACAAACTGGCAGCCGATGGTATGGTTGGGGTATCAGAACTGGTGGACAGATGTTATAGCACAGTTAGGAAGGTGAAATTTTCGTTCAAAGATTTGGAATGAATGCGTATGCTTTAGCTATAGCAGAATCCATTAGCTGATGCTATCTTGACTTCTTGCAGGTTGTCTTTGCCCGTGGCTGTTTTGATGACACCAAGGTTGCTCCAGGAACCTTATAGTTCAAACATCCATTGGCCTTTGTAGTCATGTATTTCTAAATGGTATGCATTGTTGGTTATATGTTTCAGGGTGCTGTGCTAATTCAAAACCTGGCTGCAGAAGAACCTGTGGCGCTTGGTTTAGACACTTACTATAAGCAGCATTATCTATCATTAGCTGCTGCTGCAGCCACAATCAAATGGTGTCTAGAACTTTGTGCTTTAACACATTACAGTTTGGGATTTTCTGAAATACTGAGTTCTGTTTATGTTTTGAGCAGGATAGAGGCGGAAAAGGGTGTGATAGTCACCAACCACTCACTGAATGTATGCGTTTGGTTATGCACAATTCTTAATTACCTCGTTGTAAAAGTTGTATTTGCAGTACTGCCAAAATTTCGTAGAAAATGAGTCATTATTTGCTTTTGTGTTTGGGTATTAATCTGTTTCATCTTCCGTTTCAACCTTTTGTTTTCTACTGAAGGGTGCTTATAGCATTTATTGACTGTGCTGCCAATGTGTAGGTAACTTTTAATGGATCGTTTGATCACGTGAATATTGATGCAACTAGGTACGATTACCTTGGTACTATTTTCATGTTCCTAGTCTATTAAGTTAAAGAGGACTTTAGCATCAAAACTATAAATTCTTATGTTTTACTGTTTCCTTGATTTGTTGATAGTGTTGAGAATCTGGAAATAATCGATCCATTCCATAATACACTGTTGGGCACTAGCAACAAAAAGAGGAGTTTGTTCCAGATGTTCAAGACAACAAAAACAGTTGGCGGGTATCTGGAAAAGCCTTTTTGGACCTAAATTTACTAACAAGGACCTCTTTGTCTCCTGTAAAAAATATCGTATATGAGTTTTGCATATCAGCATTCTTATTGTAATCTCTATAGGAATGTTCTTCAGTCATTTGCAGATTTCATTGCTCCTTTAATTTACTAGTGATTTTCTTTTATGCATGATATGTTGGTCAGGACTAGGCTTCTTCGTGCCAATTTGTTGCAGCCTCTGAAAGATATTGAAACTATTAACACCCGCCTGGACTGCCTGGTTAGTTTAGCTATGATATGGGTGTCACGTCATTTAGTTTCCGTTATGTGTTAATATGTTGTTTAACAGAGATTCATCATTGTGCAGCTACAGGAAATTTTCCACTGTATGATAATGCATTAATTATAAAGCAAAATTCCTCTTGTAATTGCAGGATGAGTTGATGAGCAATGAACAGTTATTCTTTGGTCTTTCACAGGTTTTACGTAAATTTCCAAAAGAGACTGGTAAGTAATGAACAAAAAAAAAGTGGGAAGATTCTGAACGTTTCTCATTGCATTCCATATATTGAGCTTGGCTCTTCTCTTAATCACATTTTCTCACTCAAGATATTCCTGTCTATCATTCACAACTTTCAGATCGAGTTCTTTGTCATTTCTGCTTCAAGCCAAAGAAAGTCACAGAAGCGGTCTTAGGTTATGATAATACCAGAAGGAGCCAAAACATGATATCAAGCATCATCTTACTTAAGACTGCATTGGACGCTTTGCCTCTACTTGCTAAGGTGTTTTCTATCTCATCTTTTTTCAGTTTATTATTTGCTTGATATGGCAACTATATCTATGACCTACCCCTAACCTTATTCGCACACTGTCCCATATAAAAATGCAGGTTTTAAAAGACGCAAAGTGTTTTCTCCTTGCCAATATTTACAAGTCTGTGTGTGAAGATGATAGATATGCTTTTATCAGAAAAAAGTACGGCACTAGTGGGCTGGTTATTAGATTTAGCAATGAATTCCGCTTCTGGTTGTCTTTTTATTACCTCCTTCTAGATTTCTAAAACTAAGAGTTTCGAAATAACTAGAGTCTTTATCCTCTTCCTGTTTCAGAATCGGGGAAGTTATTGATGATGATGTTCTCCATGCACGGGTTCCTTTTGTAGCCCGCACACAACAGTGTTTTGCTTTAAAAGCCGGAATTGATGGATTTTTGGATATTGCAAGGAGAACCTTCTGTGATAGTAGTGAAGGTGAACCAAGAATATGTTTCATTTTGTATTATCACTGATTTTCCTTTTACAAAGCTGTTCTTAGAATCTAAAATCTCGTAAACACTGACAGCAATACATAACCTGGCCAGTAAGTATCGTGAGGAATTCAACTTGCCAAATCTAAAGCTCCCTTTCAACAACAGGCAGGGCTTCTATTTCAGAATTCTTCAGAAGGAAGTTCAGGGAAAACTTCCAAGCAAATTCACTCAGGTCAAAAACGCAATTACGCTGGAAGCTTGCTAGCTATGGTTTCCCTGACTTTATTTTTCTTGTACATGATATTTAATCCAGGTTGTAAAACATGGGAAAAACATTCATTTTTCGAGTCTGGAATTGGCTTCTGTAAGTTGACTCATCACAATATCAGATATCTAGTTCCCATGTGTGATTCTCTTGGTGCTTAATCATTCTTACCTGTTCAAGAAGTTATATAGTTGAGGCTCAGACTACATCTTAAAAAAGTTTCTTATTTACTGCAAATGATATTAAATAACCAAAACTCCCCTCCCAAGGTTTTAATCCAGCGAAGATTTGAAACACCATGAATCTTTTTGTAGAAGAATGAGCCCTTTAAATCTGGCACAAATAGGTGCTATGTTCATGAGTCAGAAACCTAGACACAATGTTGCATTAATATATAGCGAACATTGTTCTTTTGTGCAGTTAAATGTCAGGAACAAGTCTGCCGCTGGAGAGTGTTACATTCGAACAGAAACATGTCTGGAAGGTTGACAATTGCACATTACTGACAACTATTTGTAATAAAAGGATTTCTTATATTTCTATCAGGCTTGGTTCGTTTATGCCCATTACTTGAAACGTTTGCCAATGCATGCAGCACTAATGGATGCTATAAGGGAGGATGTCTCTGCACTCACACTCCTAGCAGAAGTCTTATGTCTCCTAGATATGATTGTTAATTCATTTGCTCATACAATATCCACAAAACCAGTGGATAGATATTCTAGACCTGAACTAACAGGTACCGTCCCTCTAACACCTACCATCGCATCTTCTTATATTCATTAGTTCTAAAGAAATCTTGAACTTTTAAACAGACGCACATAATAGATAGGAAATAGAGTGCATAATATCTTTTATACACTGCCCCTTAAGTGAAATGACTGATGAACGTTTATGTGGATTTGCTTTTCTATATTTTGTTTGGCAGATAGTGGCCCACTGGCAATTGATGTTGGAAGGCATCCCATCTTAGAAAGCATACACAACGACTTTGTTGTAAGTTTTTCGTGATACTACCATTCCTAAATATATTCTGAGAAATCATCTTGGTTCCAAAGTCTGAAGAAAAGTATATGATATTCTTTTTCCCACTAACATTTAGCATCCAAGCAATCTGGAAGTTGCATATCTTTGTGTTCTGCAGTTTTCGATCAGTCACCAACTTTCTTCTATCTTTGTTTTCATATTGGTCGCTGTGCACGCTTGGTTAACTCACTAATTTTCTCTTTTTCAGCCTAATAGTATCTTCATGTCAGAAGCAGCCAATATGTTGGTAGTTATGGGTCCAAACATGTAGGATAACTCTTGCTTTACTTGTTGATCAATTGTCCAACATATCCTGAAATCAGCTAATGTTTGTATTTGCATTCCATATCTCAAGGAGTGGAAAGAGCACATATCTCCAACAAGTATGTCTTGTAGTCATTCTTGCTCAGATTGGCTGCTATGTCCCAGCTCGCTTTGCAACTATAAGGGTGGTTGACCGTATTTTTACAAGAATGGGAACAATGGATAGCCTTGAGTCGAATTCAAGCACGGTAAATTAATCCTTTTAAATCTCGCTTAGGCATTCTCCCATACAGGTAGATTGTCATTATCAATGTGATAATATCGAAGGATTTGGCCTGTTGATAAATCCCAACAGTTGGATATCTCAAGGAGAGCAACTTACATGCAGAGAAGTGATACCACAATTCTCATTGTTTACTTTTCAACGTTGCAGTTTATGACAGAGATGAGAGAGACTGCTTTCATAATGCAGAATGTCTCCAACAGGTAGCTTTCGAGAAAGCACTTACACAAGCGAACCACCCCCCTCAGTGTCTCATTACCGCCTCAAAATGTAGGAGTTTGATAGTCATGGATGAACTTGGGAGGGCGACTTCTTCCTCAGACGGGTTAGCAATGGCATGGAGCTGCTGCGAGTATCTCTTATCGCTCAAAGCGTAAGCATTTAACTGAATTTTGCCCACCTCCAAAAGGTTCTTAATAAGTAAATGCAAGTGTGCTTTTGGTGGCTATAAACATTCAGGTACACCGTATTTGCAACCCATATGGACAGTCTCGCGGAGTTAGCAACTATCTACCCAAATGTCAAGGTTCTTCACTTTTATGTAGACATCAGAGACAACCGCTTAGACTTCAAGGTTCTGTCTGCGTTCCTCTCGTGTGGGTTCGATGTTTTAGTTACAGCATCTAAATGTTACATTTTCTTGGCAGTTTCAACTGCGAGATGGAACACTACATGTTCCACACTATGGCCTGTTGTTAGCCGAAGTGGCTGGTCTGCCTAATACAGTGATTGAAACAGCTAGGGCCATAACCTCAAGGATCACAGAGAAGGTACCCAGAACTTACAGCCTAGCATGAAAACAGTAAAGCTCTTTTGTCTTCCGAGTTTTCATGTTCATAATAAATGTCTGGGCAGGAAAAGAAAAGAATAGAGCTAAACTGTGGTATGCACCATGGAATGCATCGGATCTATCGAGTCGCTCAGAGGTTGATATGCTTGAAATACTCTAGACAGACCGAAGACTCAATCCGCCAAGCTCTCCAAAATCTAAAGGACAGCTTCATGGAAGGAAGACTCTAAACAGAAACCCCCCTTTGGATATTGGCGTAAAAGGCCTTCAGCTAAAAAAGCTTAAAAAGTAGTTTAAAACACACACTACAACAATATTTCTTCTGTCACTTTTACTTAGCTTTCGGTTGTATCAGACAGCCCACTAATAAAGCCTAAAACAAAGAACATTTTCCTTAGCTGTCCAATCTAAGTGCAAGAATACTACATATCTTAAAGGTAATAATTATCAGAGAATAAACAGCTAAAGAGAAGTAAACATAACGAAAAGAGAAGACAGGTTTTCTGCGTCCTCTCTATCTCTCTCTCTCTCTATTTCACATTTCGGTNCCTTTGGATATTGGCTTAAAAGGCCTTCAGCTAAAAAAGCTTAAAAAGTAGTTTAAAACACACACTACAACAATATTTCTTCTGTCACTTTTACTTAGCTTTCGGTTGTATCAGACAGCCCACTAATAAAGCCTAAAACAAAGAACATTTTCCTTAGCTGTCCAATCTAAGTGCAAGAATACTACNTTTGGATATTGGCGTAAAAGGCCTTCAGCTAAAAAAGCTTAAAAAGTAGTTTAAAACACACACTACAACAATATTTCTTCTGTCACTTTTACTTAGCTTTCGGTTGTATCAGACAGCCCACTAATAAAGCCTAAAACAAAAAAACATTTTCCTTAGCTGTCCAATCTAAGTGCAAGAATACTACATATCTTAAAGGTAATAATTATCAGAGAATAAACAGCTAAAGAGAAGTAAACATAACGAAAAGAGAAGACAGGTTTTCTGCGTCCTCTCTCTCTCTCTCTCTCTCTCTCTCTATTTCACATTTCGGTAAGGATCAAAGAAGATGCAATCACAACATATGCAAGGAATAAGAATAACCCTATTTGTACTAATATTCTTGGATTTTCTCTCATGTTTGGGGACGTCACCGACCTGCAGAAAACACTCAGTTGTGAGTCTAATTTGAAACCATAATAGTTATACCAAGAGTGAGATTTTGATTCTCAAACCTTGCAATTCGCTGCGAGAATCGATGAAACGGTAAACTCTGGATGAACACGATGCCTGGTCNACGAAAAGAGAAGACAGGTTTTCTGCGTCCTCTCTATCTCTCTCTCTCTCTATTTCACATTTCGGTAAGGATCAAAGAAGATGCAATCACAACATATGCAAGGAATAAGAATAACCCTATTTGTACTAATATTCTTGGATTTTCTCTCATGTTTGGCGACGTCACCGACCTGCAGAAAACAATCAGTTGTGAGTCTAATCTGAAACCATAATAGTTATACCAAGAGTGAGATTTTGATTCTCAAACCTTGCAATTCGCTGCGAGAATCGATGAAACGGTAAACTCTGGATGAACACGATGCCTGGTCCCGTTAGAGTCGCTGTTACTACGTTATCACCCTATTTTTTTAATCAAAGGAAAAATCAATGTCTACATTTTCATTTTTGTAATGGATGAGATAAAAAATGTAAAACATACCCCAAAGACTGCCCGTCTTACAGGTGTAGCATTGTGTTTGATTTGAAAATTGATCGAGGGAGTGAGAGCGGCAATGCAAGAAACGTCAATGGTGAGAACTTCTCCTACCTCAAGGTTTTTCTGTACAACTTGTGAAGTAAATAGATTCTGGTCAGAGATTCTTGTTTGAGGGAAACTGAAAGAGTATGATAAAACCTTAGTTGCATACCAGAACCACCGGCGGTAATAAAAGCAAGACCCTGACCAGATAACCTTTGTCTCAGAAACCCCTGCAACAACGTTTATGTGTGTCAAATCAAAGCCATACATTGATTAAGGGCATCTGCAGTGTGTAACTAGGAAAGATATAACTCTTTTAAAGCTTTTGAATGCAATACGATTAATTGTTTTCCTGACCTCAGCGCCAGCCGCAGCAATGTTTCTTGCTCTATGTCTCTGGTAAACAGAGTTTACGACCTTGACATCATGGACAGAACAGAGAAATGCATCTGGCTACACAAAAAAGAAGAGAAAGGTCACATCATTGAATGATGGAGGAAAAAGCAGAGAGTTAAGCATCTACATACACAAACAAAGAAAATAATGATTTGTGGAGACTATATCTTAAGACAAAATTTGGTGGTTTTAGTTCATCAGCTTTACCTGGCATAGGATTTCCCCACCAAACATTGCCAAATCAACCTTCATAGAACGAAATTAACCAAAGGTCAATAATACACATGAGAATGAGACCAGGATGTACTCAACAATACGAAAGAAAATTTTGGCAAGCTAGAATCACTAACTGGGAGAATTCTTGCTAAAGAAGGTGCAGCGATACCAACAAATCCATCGTTTTCCCCGGTATTATGAAGAACTATACTACTAACACTCTTGCCTAAAATCCACTGTACAATCCCAAGTTCTTGTTCAGGGGTGTATGTATTCACCATATCAATGGACCCAGACATGTAGCACATTGAACCTGCAGCATCGTATCGAATCAGTTAACATATACAATCATAACGAACAGATCTTACAAAGCTGAATACGGAATCATAAGACCATTCTGGCACATTAAGAGAGACTGGAAAATTACCAGGCTTAGCAATGACCTTCTCCTGTGGTTTTAACATTACCTGACAACAAAACAATCAAATTGTTAAAAAGAAGCTTGAGGATATGGCAAATAACCACAAAAATGCGCAGACAACAAAAACAATGTCGATCTACCTGAACAACTTGTGCTTCACCACCCAAAATTTGGAAAGGAGTAATTGTATCTTCTTGACTCTGCAACAAATTATCACTAGTGAGAATGTGAGATGATGCCCTTTGAGACAAACTGAAGAGATAAATATGATAATCAAAGCATTTTATATAACTCTGGAGATGGATAAGTTCTCTCCCTGGAATAGCTGAGCATTCACAACAATTATCATTACTACATAACGTAATCATGAAACGAAAACAAATTAGCATCACATTCCCCAACACCTACATGGAAGGATACTAAAATACTAACGTTTGGCGAAGAGAGTAGGAATCTTAGTAGCCGAGGGTGAAAATAGAAGACAACCTGATAGACATAGGGCTGAAATGGAGTAGAGAAAAACGGAGCAGCCATGGCGGTGTAAACCGCTGAAGATCCTCCGACGAACCCAAAATTCAGCAGAATCTCCGCACAAATCAGATACAAAAACGTCCGCGTCGCAGCGAAATGGTCAGATCGTAGATCCAAATATCCACAGTGGAAACCTTCGAATTGTATAAACTAAATACGGTCGAAATGTTCGCGGTGGATGGGACCGACGGCACCCAATACTACGACCGATTAAATTCGCTTAGATCGGCCTTACAAGCACGAAGATGCACGTGGAATCTGCTGACGTGGAGGGATCTCATTGGTCATTAGTTACAAATCGACGTATATTTTGAATCCGGTTTGAAATGATTAGATTACTTCTCAACTAAACCACTTCTACAATTTGGTACGAAGCTTCTTATTAAAAAAAAAACGGTTAAAATACATTGATACAAAAACAAGTCGAAACTACAAAGATTCCAGCAAGAGACATCTACAACAAAACTCACACAAGCCTCAATCACTCTTCACGCTTCTATTCTTGTCTTCGTTCTCAGGTATGGGTTTAGCTCGAGCCGTTCGTTATGTGAATTACCAGAAAAGAACCAAGCAGCTATATTCTATTCATAAGAAACTATAACCACCACCAACACGATCCAAAAGGAAAAGACAAAGCCAATTTTCATCAGCAACACCCTAATTAGAAGCAGGTGTATCTCTATCCAAAGACCAGCAAAACTTAACTGAATGCTCGCATCAATCAATCCAGAACACTGAACACTTTGGTTAATCCAGTTGATGATGAACCTAATACGAAAACAAGAATCACAGAAATGCAGTCTTAAGTTCCAGTACTACAAGCATTGAACTTCCTCATCATCTCTACACTTTCAGCTATTGTAGACCCTGCAGTACCAACGAAACCCAGTAAAGCACAGCTGCAAACAGCTTCCTCTATGTAAAGCTGCACATTGGATACTTTACGAGGAGAACAATGGTTCTGCATTTTTTTAATACTGTCCAGACTCATTGGAATAGACCCAAATTTCTGACCGTGACCAGCCGAAGCAAGCTCCCGTTGTGTTTGCACTACTAGTTCATCTTGTGCCCTAAGGAAGTGGAGCTTAAAATTTGTAGAGTTCTTAGACAAATCACCCAAGTAAGTTCCGGTCCAGTTACTTTCAGGAAGGTCTGTCATCACAAACACATGAACTGGAGCAGGATTCTTTACGCTCAAAGACTCCAACTTCTGGTTTAAACCCATAAACGTGCTCTCCCTGTGATTCTTGAACTGACCATCAAGCAATCTAAGCTGTGCACAAAGAAACGGCGCCTTTATGGTATCTGAGGCGAATTTCTTTCCGGCGCTCATTATCTCTCGAACAAAAGGAAGGAAATCGACCTTCTCAATCAAAGATTTTATCTCTGGAACACTTGAAGACTTATGTATATCAATGTACAGTTCTGAGCCTTTGTATGGAGCCGTGAAGAGACTCCCAAACGCCAGAATAGCTGCGGAATCAGCTTCCGTTCCATGTCCAAGAGTCTTGTACACATCTCTGCGCCTTCTCACATTGGATATTTTCTTTTTCTTCTTGAGCTTCTCATCAGGCTGGAATGAATCTAATCGTCCATGCCCATTTTTACTTTTGTACGTCCAGACTGTGGTTCTACAATCTTCATCCACAGCATACAAACATTTATCTACATTACCACGAACTCCAGATAACAAATAGCCGCACTGTTTGAGGGATTCATAAGCTTGAGATTGATTGAGTGATTCACCCGAGCATAGAGTCTCTAAGTCAACACCACACAGTAGAGATGCAAAGTACCTAAGATCAATGACTCGAACAGCCGAAGAAGACACCAGCGATGAAATGTCTACAACATCAGCCATCGAAACGTACCTATACACACCAAAATTCGTCAGGCACAATGATATATTGCTGAATTCCAACAGAAACAAGATAGAAGGATGACTTAACAACATAGTTGAAAGATCTGCAAGCTAAAGCAAGTGTGTCTGACCTGCCAGTCCGGAGAAGCTCGATGGAATGATTCCAAACTGAGACCCGAATCTCGCTCGGACTCAAAACCCTAAATTTGGGACAACTACCGAGAGCGACAGCGTGATGATCCAGAACAGGAGGAACAATAAGGGTCCGATTAAGAATTCCCGCCATAAGAACCGCATTCTTAAATTCTGATAGCTGATTACTAAATCCACTATGGGGAGCGTACGATAGAAATCTCTGTCGAAGAAGAGTTCCAGCTAGTATATCGGATCTGCACTGAGGGAATTGGAGGGATCCAGAAAAAGCAGAGATGGAGAAAAGGGCTCTGGGTATCTCGGAGTACGTGAAGAAGAAGAGGAGCAGGAAGAAAGCAATAAGTAGAGCGCCGGAGCAAAGAAACAGGGCAGATTTGTTGGTTTGCTTCTTCCTGTTCGGCCATGGGCGTGGGATTGGTCTACTAGGATTGAAGAAGCTGTTCATGCTTTCTAATCGAGAAACGCCATAGCTGAGTGTGGTTTGTTGCTTATAGAACTGTGCCTGTGATTACATATGGGCCTGGGCCTAACTAATTTTCCCGATATGGCATCTTGTTAATCCAAATTCGTAACCTCATTTTAATCTCATTGTAATTCAGATACGTAGTTTTCAGACCAAATAAAAGATAGTACAAAAACTTTTCTTTCCCTAAATAGTCTCAAGAAATTTGTTAGAAGGAAACAAGGTGTTATATTTTTGTAATTGAATATATGTGGAAATTTATTATAGATTTAATTAGCTCAAATTGTTGATAGTGGTTACTTTATTTTCCACATGATAAGTCAAAATATGGACAGATTCGGCAGAGATGAAGCCTTAGAATCGATAGTAGCGTCTTTGATTTTAGAAAATTTTGCATTGTAGGACACAAATGAAAGTTAAAATTGCACCCTAGGACATCATGATAATCTTTGCATTCTAACATTCTTTTTCACATGTGCATATACCTTATTACCCCTATCTACAAACTAAAAACATATTAGGGTGAAATTTTTTTTTCTATCGGATAAGAAAGAAATTCTCTCTCTCTTCGAAGTCGACTCTTCCTCCGATCTCTTCAAAACTTCCGTTGAATTTCACGGGAAATCTCTGCTTCTAGGGGATAAACGTATTCCTAATCTTTTCGGGATCAAGAGGGCCAGCTTCAAGAGTGCAAAGTAAGCAAGCGTAGCTTTTTCCTTTTTGTTCCTTTCGATCCTCGATCGATTTCGAGGCCTTTTTAGGGGTTTAATCGATTCTCTATGTATTCTCGTTGAAACTGTAACTTTCTTCATAGATCTGTTTGTTTCTTTTTTGATTTTGTAAGAACCCCTTTTTGTTAGAGATTTCATGTTTATGTTTTCTCCTTCATTGTAAATATCACTATCTATGTATTCTGATCTCTTCTATTTGTATACACCAATCTTGTAACATCTCTTGTTTAAATTCCTTTTAATGGAAATAAGATATCTTGAGCTAGATCCCAAATTTCAGATCTGTAGGCTAAAAAGTTCCATTTTTTGGGACTTAAATTCGATGTTCATTAATGCCTTGTAAAGATTCTCAGCCTAAATGAATAGGCAGATTTGTAATTTCTTTGAAATTATTGTGTTGTTTCAAGTTCTTCATGTAAAAAATAGGCAAGGGAGGTTGTATAGTAGGATTGCTTATGTAAAGATGAATATGTTTTTTAATCTTCTTGTATTTTCTGGCCAGTTTGTATAAACCAAATGACCGAAGAAAATGACTATGGAGGTCATCAGAAGTTAATACATCAAGGAAGTGGAACCATACCTGCTCTAGCTGATGAAGAACTGTTGGGAGAAGATGATGACTACGATGATTTGTATAGTGATGTTAATGTGGGTGAGAGTTTCTTCCAAGCTCATCATCAGACAAAAGCACCAGCCCAAGTTGGTGGTACAGGTAGTGGGAGCATTCAAGCTCAGAATAGTAATATTGCTCAACCGAGAATGCCAATTGTATCTGGAGGTACAGTTGGAGGCAAATATGGAAATGATGTGGGGCATGGAATCATTGCGCCTGAAACAAGATCAGATGTTTATCCACAAGCATCTTCTTTTGGAGCAAAAGGGTTGAATATTGATATCCAATCCAACAAAGTCATTCCACAAGGATCGACATCTGTCGTGTTAAACACCCATGGTTATTCTGGGAACCCGGTTAATGTGCCCGAGCTGCCTGTACATAACTCCTATGCTGCTGCTCCTCTAGGTTCTCAGCAGATTCCTGTTAGCCAAATGAATGTGAACCCAAATGCAATGGTGAACAAAAGCCCGACTCAGCCATTTGTTGTGGACAATGGAAACACCATGCTTTTTGTTGGAGAATTACACTGGTGGACGACGGATGCAGAGATTGAGAGTGTTCTTTCTCAGTATGGAAGAGTTAAAGAGATCAAGTTTTTCGATGAGAGAGTTAGTGGCAAATCTAAAGGGTATTGTCAGGTTGAATTTTATGATTCAGCTGCTGCAGCCGGTTGCAAAGAAGGAATGAATGGTTACATTTTCAACGACAAAGCATGTGTTGTAGCCTTTGCTTCTCCTGAAACACTGAAGCAGATGGGAGCTAATTTCACAGGGAGGAACCAAGGACAAAACCAAGTTCAAAACAGAAGACCTTTGAATGAGGGAATTGGAAGAGGTAACAACAACAACAATAACTACAACAACAACATGAATACGCAAAATGGAGACGGTGGAAGAAACTACGGGAGAGGTGGTTTTGCACGTGGTGGCCAAGGAATGGCCAATCGTCCTTGGGGTGGTGCAATGAGAGGTAGAGGGCTAAACAACATGGCTAGTGGTACTGGTGCTGGACCTTATGGGCCTGGACTTGCTGGTCCTGCATTTGGTGGTATGATGCATCCACAGGGTATGATGGGAGCTGGTGGGTTCGATCCTTTCATGGGTCGGGGTGGTGGTTATGGAGGGTTTTCAAATCTTGCTTTCCCTGGGATGCCTCAATCTTATCCCGGCGTTAATGCTATGGGAATGGTTGGAATTGCTCCTCATGTTAATCCAGCCTTTTTTGGCACGGGAATGGGAACGATGGGTAGCTCAGGGATGAATGGGGTTCATGCAGCAGCGATGTGGAACGAGGCTAATGGAGGTGGTGGTGAAGAGGGTGGTTCTGAATATGGTGGGTATGAAGATGAAAACCAAGAGAAAGAAGAAAAGCCATCACGAGATAAAGAACGATCTACCACTGAACGTGACTGGTCTGAGAGCAGTGGTGATAGAAGACACAAGAGTCACCGTGAAGAGAAAGATAGTCATCGTGAGTATAAGCAGCAGAGAGGTCGTGATTCTGATGAGTTCGATAGAGGACAATCTAGTTCGAAATCTCGAAGCAGATCAAGAATGTCAGAAGATGATCATAGGTCCAGGTCAAGAGATGCAGACTATGGAAAGAGAAGACGAGCAGACTGAAAAAGAACCTTTCATGTTCTTGACGTCTCTCTTGCTACATCTAAAGTATACTGTTTCAGGTTGCTCAATCTACTTATCATCACATATTTGATACAATCTTTCTCTATACCAAATCTGCTGATAATGAGCATATATGTGTAAACTATGTTTTGTTTTGTTGATGGTTATTCATTTGTTATTGCAAAGAGATTTTGTGTATCATTATAACTATCAGATGAAAAGAGAGCTCTTTATTCGTTGCTGTATTCGAGCTTTTATGGTGGAATTTCACAATTATATAGCATGTAAAAACTGAGAGCTTTGGCATTTGCATCAAATCATCTCAGAGCCTAAACACAGTTTTACATTCTATACAATATATTTACCATTTAAAAATCTGTACAAAGTTCTGTTTGTTCAGATTCTATAGGAGATTAGAGTACTCATAGTAAACCAAGAAGAGAGCTTCTGGATAATCCTTGGGAAGGCTATTGATGTAGAGGTAGAATCTGAAAAGATCTTCCCTTGAAGCAGTCCTTGCATCCACCACATCGTTATCACCAGCAAGCACCCACAAATCCTCAGAGTTCACTCTCTTAATGCTGCCTCGACAGAACGGACATGACTGAGATTTCAAGTTCCTGCAGATGTGAATCAAGTAAGTAAATCAAAGCTTCTTCATCAGTTAAAAGGTCTTAAAACTGCAGTGTGTGTGTGTGTACCAATTGCGGTAGCATTTGATGCACATAGAATGGCAGCAATTGGGTAACACCATTTTTGTACAAGTTTCTAAACAGATTCCGCATTCTTCTTCACGCTCTAACCCGGCATTGCTGAATCTACTACTGCGAGATTCTTTTGTTATCTTCTTGTTGAGTCTTTTAATGTCAAAACCAATGTCTGCGGTTTCCAACTCATCTAAGTTGCTGTGTAATTGCTCAAGTGATGGCAGTATCACACCTTCAAAAGACAACACATTAAACACACACTAAAGCTGAACACACACACCCACACAAAAAAACCCCGCAAAAGACTCATGTTAGACACTGATCAGCATTCCCCTTCTAAACCCGCGGTTTCTCAGTTGATCTTGTTCCATGCCCACAAAAAACCTTAAGCCAAAACGATGAATATAAAAACATCTGTGTTTGATGGTTATGGTGTTGCTTACCGTAGAACTCACTAATAGTTGCTTTTCTTCCGTGTGTCGTAAGCTTAGGTTGTCCATCAGAATGGACCTATACAACAAAAATGAGAAAATTTCAATCAACATCGAAAGCCCTAGTAAAGGAGGTACTTTGAGATCAGAGAACTTTAAAGACTAACCTTGTAGACAAGAACATGAAAGAGGTTTAGGTAGCGAGGAAAAAGACATGAACAGGAAAGATCAATCCACCGAAGCAATATTATTAATAAAGAAGCAAAGTTACTATGAACCAGTTTCATCTGAAGCCGCACATTGTTCTTCCCCATTGGAATTGCTTCTGCCCTGAAAAAAGATAGCTCAATGTTCTCATAGGTAATACAGCGAACAGAACATGTGCAACAACTCTGAGCCAAAAAGCTTCCAATTCAAAACATCAAGACAACAAAAACTATTGAGAATTTTCCATCTCTGATTGCTAGAATCTCTTCAATAGCTGTTGTAAAGTTAAACTAATACTTATCGGAGTTTCCTAAAATAACCCAATTCAATAGACGAAAATGACCTAAAATTTTCAGCTGGGTTTTCAATTATCACCTACTTACTTTTATAGCTAAACTAATCAACAATTTAAAACCATAAAAGTCTTAAACTTTTGGAGAAAAGAGACAAAACCCAGAAAAGGACTTACAAAGTATTTGCGTGTTGAACATCAGCTTCTAAAATCTTCAAAGATTCATAATACGAAGAAGAAGATGAAGAAGATATTGCCAACTGATTATACATCTCTCTCTCTCTGATTATAATTTACAACAAGGAATTGATTGAGAAATTCCCCAGAAATATAAGAAAGAAAGAGAATAAGATGAAAGAAGAAGATGCCAAAAGTAAGAGATTGGTCTGATTGATCGGAAAAAGGCAAGAACCTAAACCCAAAAAAAGACAAAGAAAGAAAGAACACAAGTCTCACTTTCTCTTCTGCGTTTTCTTCTACTTTTCTTTTGCCTTAATGATTCTTTGTTTCACGGTTGCTGCTTAAATATATAATTGAAGAAAAGTTCGTTTCATAATGACAAAATAACATTTGATTATTTTCTTGTTAATTAAGCTGAGTTATGGTTTCTTGTAATCTGAATAATAAATTAATTAAGTCACTTTCATTGAATTGCAACAGCTTTTGGGATTATAGACAAAAGAAAAATACCAAAGTGGAAGAACGCGTGTACTTTTGCCTCACTAATAAATCATGTTTTGCGTAAACCAAGAATAAACCCAAACAAATTATTCTACGGTTTATAGTAGAGGTACACACAAGAACTTATTTTATATATATATATATATATATATAATTCGTATTTTAATCTAAATTCTAAATTAAAGTTTAAAACCCACAAAAATTTATTATTTTCTTGTTAATTAAGCTGAGATGGTTTCTGGTAATCTGATTAAATTTGGTTCCAAATAAAGGGTTCAGTTTTATCTTTATCTTGTCAACTAATATATAATATTTACAAATTTTATATGTCAAAAAGAAAGTATTTTTTCTTCCAAAAATGTTATTATTTGCTAACTAAACTTTATACTTTACAAAATTATGTTTTTATCGGTCCCTAATTTTTTTTGTGAAACTCTATATATTTTGGAAAATTATGTTGATTTAAAGAAAAATAACCTACACATAATATTAAGTGATTTTTTAAATGTTATAAAATAATTTTATTGATTTTATGGATAATAGTCCATAAAACCGAGAGAATACGTAAAACGCTAGATTTGATAAAATAAATCATTTTGGTAGATAATATAATTTTTTCTGTTTTGAAAATTTATTTAATGTGTTAGAATTTCAAGAAATCTAATATGATTAATATGATTTGGTGGATAATAATCTATAGAAACTGATAAATTTTATTACACGTCATAAAATTATATAAAAACACAATAAATATATAAAAAATATATTTGATTCTATATTAAACTATAGAAAGTTTAGTTCCAAATAAAGGGGTTAGTTTATAAATTTTAGATGTTAAAAAGAAAGTAGTTGTCTCTCAAAATTGTTACCATCTATTATATTAAAACAGAATAAATCTACTTAGAAAGTTATAGTGAACTATTTCATTTAATAACTAGGCAAATATTTGGTTACAATAATATTAATAATAATTGAATAAATATTATAATACAACATGACATTTTAAACAAATACCCAATTTTTATTGTTATATTTTTAAAAAGATTATTACGATTTTTTTTAAGAATATTCCTAAAGATTTTTTAAAAAATTATTACAATTT
>OVAU01000717.1:0-16358 GCA_900406315.1 Biscutella laevigata subsp. laevigata
CATTTGAAACAAATGAGGATGTTGAATTAAATTTCGGTTTTTTGTAGTTTAATTGAAATTCTATTAAATTTATATTCAAATGATGAATACTTTTTAATATATTACAAAATTAAATAGCATTAATATTTAATAAATTTANTAATATTAAAATTCAAAGAATTTAATAAATCACAACAAATACTCAATGTAATAACATATTAATCTAAGAGAATTAATAAAAAAACATAATATTACATTTTACATAATTAAATTTTTTTAAAATAAACTCACCTTAGTTTAGACATTGTAGTTAAATATCAAGAATGAACGTTCAAATATCCATTTAGATTTGGGTAACAACCATTCAATTATTTGTTTTATAGATTAGGTTTGTAGAATCCATTCGATTACTTTTTCGGTTCGGATGTAAGTGAGTTCGGTTCGAATATCCAAAAATATATTAAATATATAATATTATTAAAAATGAAAAAATAATATTAAATGAAAAGATAATATTAAATTTCTTCTGATAAATAACATCTGAGGATAAAAAATTAAAACTTAAATATCTAAATTTTTAAATAGTAAATGTGAAAATATACCAAATATTAATAAATATCTAAAATATATAGACTTGTGTTTCANAAATAGTAAATGTTAAAATATACCAAATATTAATAAATATCTAAATATATAGACTTGTGTTTCAATATTTCAGATATTTATTCTTTTCGATTTCCGCATTCGATTATTCAAATAGTAAGATTTATTATCCATTCAAAATTTTCCACAATTTCGATTCGATTTCAACACATTTTCGATCAGTTTCGATTTAATTATTCAGTTTCGATTTAATTATTCAATTTCGATTAATTTGCCATGAGANTTTTCGATTTCCGCATTCGATTATTCAAATAGTAAGATTTATTATCCATTCAAAATTTTCCACAATTTCGATTCGATTTCAACACATTTTCGATCAGTTTCGATTTAATTATTGGTTTCGATTTAATTATTCAATTTCGATTAATTTGCCATGAGAAACATTAACTATAACTACGTTAATTTTCTTCAACCATTAGAAAACGCTGAATGGAGTCTCGACGCCTTTCAATAGGCTCTCTGAATATGCCTTCATAAAAATGTAACGGAAAGGGCCTCAATATAGAAGAAGCCCATTAGTAAAATCTTCCGCGTTTCGCGTTTATCACGGTTGAACGCTAACGCTGGTAAGCGTTTTTTGCTCTGGCGTTTTGGTCCTCGTTACTGTATCTCCATCTGGATCGCAATTAACCGAGCAAATGAACACATTCTCGAGTTTAGAACAGTGAAGATATTAACGGATCGGGATCATCGTCTTTCTCTTCCCAGTGACAAATCAAAGCCGAGATTCGGAATCTCGTTGCTTCCTTGAAAGCGCCATAAGTATGTCGACGAAGGCAGCGGCGTCTACTAGTCTCCCCAAATCTGGAGCAATCTCCAAAGGCTACAATTTCGCTTCCTCTTGGGAACAGGTAATTGCGAGGGTCTATTACAATCTGAGCTCGAGATCCAGGAAAATCCATTGACGAGACTAGCGTCTGATAGATGATAGTGTCCGGTTTGTTTTGATATGAATCCTTTGTTCAGATGAAATGGTCGGTTTTGATTGATGCTATTTTTGCTGAGGATATCTGAGATGCCGCTTGAGGAATATTCGACCTGATATGTTTTCTCTTCATATACTGAGTTGTATTGTTGTCACTTTCCGTGCAGAGCGCTCCTTTGACAGAACAACAACAAGCGGCTATAGTGTCTTTATCCCACGCAGTCGCTGAGCGGCCATTTCCCGCCAATCTTGTGAGTTTCGGTTTGTCCGTTTTGGATGTTGTTGATGATGTTTTCCTTCTTTTTTTCTGGTGATGTCAGTGTTAGTTCCTGGTTTTAGGTACATGACAATGTTCACCGGCCTGAGAATGGCTTGTCGGTCTCAGCTGAGGACACAAACTTGGGAGATTCTGGAGCAATTGAAGCTGTTTTGGTTAATACAAATCAGGTAATCTCTTGACCTGCAACCTGGCACTCCAAGGAACTGTCAGTTCTGTGTAGAACGACCATGCTTAACCGATACAACAAAAAAAGTTTTTTATAGTACATAAGGAGTTGCATTAGTATTTGTGGCTATCTGTTTTCTATCATCTTTCTTTATGTACTAATGTTTCTTCATTTCGATGTATGCTGTTTATTACAGTTCTACAAATGGTTTACTGATCTTGAATCAGCGATGAAGTCTGAGGTTAGTGATGTGTTCTTAGGATAAAGTTGGGGAACATTACTTGAATACGTCTAATGTATTTGGTATTTTCTGACATAGACAGAGGAAAAGTATAGGCACTATGTCGATACCTTAATTGAGCGCATCCAGACCTGTGATGATATACTTCATCAGGCAGGTTTCTCCAAGTTTTGCACACTGCCGTGGTCTACTCTTACCTTTCCAAGAAATCATCTATCTCTGTATTGACCTTATGATTTTCCCTGCTCAGGTTGATGAAACACTTGACCTATTTAATGAACTGCAGCTTCAACATCAAGCAGTAACAACAAAGACTAAAACACTTCATGATGCATGCGACAGACTGGTATTGCTTTCTCTTCTTTTTTGCAGCAAGATGATTCTATAGTTTCTCTTAGTCTCTTTCATGTTTCTTTCCCTCCTACCTGCTACAAGTATCGGAACTGGCAATAATAAACAAATGATAATTAACGCATCATGGCTTCGCTATTTGATCATTCTAGGTTTTGTTTACCTGGGCTAAATCCACTTTCTTCCACCTTTTCTAGTTAATGGAGAAGCAGAAATTGATGGAGTTTGCAGAAGCACTAAGGAGTAAGCTCAACTATTTTGACGAACTGGAGAATGTAAGATTTAAATTCTGGCCTACCAACATAATTTGTGTCATTCTTTTCGTTAGCTCATTAACGTAATCGATTTGGATTTTGGCCTACATGTGGTACTTTAGTTCAAGTGATTGTTTTCTTACTAAATACTGGTTGTAAATTTAGGAGGAAGTACCCCAAAAAGGTGTTAAACGGCTCTAATATTTTCTTTTTTTGCAGATATCCTCCAATTTTTATTCTCAAAATATTAATGTATCAAACTCAAACTTTCTCCCACTACTGAAACGGCTCGACGAGTGCATATCGTGAGTAAATGATGTTGCATTCAATATTTTTGAAATTTACATTCTTTTCTTGGCAGTTCTTTTAGGAAAATGCTGCACTTAAGTTCTTCCTTCTCCCTAGAAGTGATTGTAACATCTTATTTTGTCTTGGATTCTGTAGGTACATCGAAAGCAATCCTCAATATGCGGAGTCGAGTGTTTATTTGCTCAAATTCCGTCAACTCCAGGTACGACTAAGAGCCCTTCCTCTCTCTATCTCTCGTACTCTCTCACAGAGACACAAGTGGGTTTACAGTCCTTATGCATGCACAAACTTATACACTGTTTCCAGGCTTTATAGGAGAGATAATTTGTAATGAGAAAAGACTAACACTTACAAATATTTACAGTCGCGAGCCTTGGGCATGATTCGAACTTACATCCTTGCAGTGCTCAAAACTGCTGCTTCCCAGGTAAGCTTTCTTTGTAATAACAGAATTCGTTTATTGCATAACTACATGCATGTAGTATATGCAGGTAGAATGAATAGCGATGTTATCACAATTTCCTTGAGTCATAAGTGTTATTTCCATGGCCAGGTTCAGGCAGCATTTCGTGGGACAGGTGGAAACAAAACCTCTGTCTCAGAGGGTGTTGAGGCATCTGTTATTTATGTTCGCTTTAAGGCTGCTGCAAGTGAGGTAATCCTTTTTTTCCATGTTAGTTAGTGCAAAAAAGTGCCAGGGTCACAATATTAGATGAGAGAACAATGAAAATTAGCTTTCGTAGCCTCATTCAATGTCAACTTTGCGAGTTTAGTGTTGAGATTATGACATGGCTATGTTTTCTTTCTTATAACACTGAGCACCAGAATTTTGTTTGTCCAGCTTAAACCTGTGTTGGAGGAAATCGAGAGTAGGTCAGCAAGAAAGGAATATGTTCAAATCCTTGCAGAATGCCACAGACTATACTGTGAACAACGTCTTTCTCTCGTGAGTTCATTTTCTGGAAGGTATTGTTTAGTTTCTATCTGTTGGTGTAATCACCTTCTTATTTTTCATTTCTCGTTATCAGGTCAAAGGCATAGTTCACCAACGAGTATCCGAATTCTCCAAGAAAGAGACACTGCCATCATTGACTAGATCGGGTTGTGCGTATCTGATGCAGGTATACGAAGGAAAATTAATGGAAAAATACCTCTCTTTATTCATGAAGAGTGCCGGTTTAGTAGAAAAAGATATTCCTTTCACCACAAAGAATATAAAATATTAGGAAATTGAGAATGTTAATGTATAGCTGTTAATCTATGTGATTCCAATGGTCAGACGAAGGTCTTTTTGAAAGAGACTTGGTTTTGCAGAACATGAAACTACTGCACCACCTGTCTTGACTCCATTATGAATTTCAGGTTTGTCAAATGGAGCATCAACTGTTTACTCATTTCTTTCCAGCATCATCGGAAGAACTTTCAAGTCTGGCACCTTTAGTGGATCCTTTGTAAGTTTTATGTGCCGTGCTGTCTCTGTTCACCATCTCTGATTCTGTTGAACTTTACCCTAAAATGATCTTTGGTGCCATTTATTCTGAGATATAGACAGAACATACACTTTAATCTTTTGATTCATAAACATCTATTTGAATATTTGATAATCGAGATTCGAGAAGTTACAGTTTACTCAACTTCTCATTCTCTTTACACCATTAACGTTCATCAAATAATGCACAGTAGGGAGTTCATCTCATTATTATTGTTAGCTATTAATTAGAAACCTACTTTTGCTGTCATTGCCCTGATAATACTAGTCTATTAATCTTTATTTTAAGATGGTAAGTTTTTAAAGTCGGTGGACCCACGACAGTAGTCAACTTTTTCTGAATTTATTATGACATCTTAAATTGTAGGTCGGATAATATGGGTAAGCATAAGTGATCATGTTTTGAGTTTGGATCAAATATGAATTATAGCTAGTATCTCCCCAAGTTTATTAGATATCTTATGTGATGCTTTCAACTACACTTTAGTTGTTGTAGTTAATTGGTGGAGCCACTACGCTCTAGTCAACATCTCTGAGTCTTATCATGACTTCTTAAAAGTCTAGGATTGAGAACATATGCGTAAGCATAAGTGATCTAGAGTGTTTTCGTTTGTTATATCTTATGCGATGCATCCAATTTATTGTAGTTATTTTATTTCTGAACAGGTCTACGTACTTGTACGACATTTTACGCCCAAAACTGATTCACGAAGCAAACATCGACCTTCTCTGTGAGCTCGTTCATATCCTCAAAGTTGAAGTCTTGGGGGAGCAGTTCGCAAGACAGAATGAACCCCTGGCTGGACTGCGGCCTACATTACAAAGAATTTTAGCCGATGTTAACGAGAGATTGACTTTTCGTGCCAGAACATATATTCGAGATGAGGTGCCCTATTTATGTTACCGGCTGAGATTTTAATATATTTCCGACAAGCGCTTTACCGTCTCCCTGGCCTTTACTTCCAAATGCGTGGTCTTCTCATCTGCGTCTATGTAGAAATAGCGAACGTTATATGCCGTCACCACTAAAACGAGTCACCTACTAGTTATAAGATGTATTACAACTGTGATACTGTAGATTTTAACTGGAGAAAATTTGCTAGGTTCAGCTGTTTTGTCCTGTTTAGTCTTAGAGGACTTTGTTTTCCTTGAGTTTCTCTGTTTGAATCCCTTTCTTACATTTGCAGATTGCAAATTATACCCCCTCTGATGAAGACCTGAATTACCCTGCAAAACTTGAAGGATCTCCTACCACAACATCTGAAACTAATCTCGTGGTAGAATGAAATTCCCAAAAATCTCCTATTGGTTGGTAATTTTTGGTTGGATACTTATATTTCCGAGGTGCAGGATGATGAAAATGCTGATGTATTTAAGACTTGGTATCCACCTCTGGAAAAGACTCTCTCTTGTCTATCCAAATTATATCGTTGCTTGGAGCCTGCAGTCTTCACTGGATTAGCACAGGCAATAACTGCTCTATCAGTTACTTTATTGCTTCTTATTTCTGTCAAAGAAAATATACAATTTCATGTTTAAGTAAAGTTGTCTAATAAATCATTTCTTCTTGTTTAACAGGAAGCTGTAGAGGTCTGCTCCCTGTCAATTCAAGTAAGCAAGCTAGAAAACCAGATTTCTTTCGCCTTGATTTTTGTTTCGTTTCTGTTTGTCCTTAATTTGAGTGACATTATCAATTTTAGTTGCATGAAGATGAACCATTTTACTGTAAAGAAAATCTTAGTTGTTTTTGTTTATTGTAATTACCAAGCTTTGCATCTGCACCACACCATAGTTGAGACGTCTACATTATTTTGTCAAATATGTAACAGAAAGCCAGCAAACTTATCATTAAGCGATCAACTACAATGGATGGCCAGCTTTTCCTTATCAAGCATCTCCTTCTCTTGAGGGAGCAGGTTATGGCTGATCTTCTTTAGTTTGCTTATTTTGCTAGTCGTTGATTGTATTTTAAACAATAATTATATTTGTTTCCAGATTGCGCCTTTTGACATAGAATTTTCAGTCACCCACAAAGAGCTTGATTTCTCCCATTTGCTGGTTAGTTCTTTGACATTCAGGTCTAGTATGTATGATAGGTCTAAACCATTCTTTATTGCCTTTGAGAGTGCTTATCTTTGATGCAGATTCCAGATCTTTTCCCTCCTGCTGTTTATTTTCTTTGTTAATGACTTTGCTAACTTCCTCCAATGGTTTATATTATTCATATAAAAATATGGTTAGGACCACTTGAGGAGGATACTTAGAGGTCAAGCTTCAGTTTTTGACTGGTCTAGGTCAACCTCCCTTGCAAGTACCCTGTCACCTCGAGTTTTGGAGAGCCAAATAGATGCGAAGAAGGTTTGTGATTTTTCTCTTCCATCTGTTATCAATAGCAGAATTACTTCAAGTTACAGAAATTTGTCACTCAGATGTGTTAACTTCATATTAGAAGGATGCGCTTCTTTCTGCAAGACAGATGTACCAATATTGGTTAAAGATTAGAATTTTTTATTTCATGTCTGCCCTTGCTAGTAATCCAAAGAGATATGGTAAGTTTTAGCAGGCATGGCTCAAGTGAATCTTGGTTGTACTTCAAAGTTACTATACACGAACCCATGTAGAAGTTTTATATTGGAAAACCATATGTAGCTCTTTGTTGTAGTCGATCCCTATCATGTACATAAAGAAAAGACATAGGATGGAAATGGATTCATTTATATGAATGGGAATGATGTGTTGACTTTTATTTTTGCAGGAACTGGAAAAGTGTCTTAAGATAACTTGTGAGGAGTTCATCATGTCAGTCACTAAGCTAGTTGTGGATCCTATGCTTTCTTTTGTGACCAAGGTAGATTTCTCTTTTTCTGGGAAATTTGGATTTTGTTTTGTTAAGATAGTAGACGTCCTCCAAAAATGTCTTCTTTGCACTGTGTCATTTTCGGGAAACTTTAGTAGTGAGCTTTACAAACTGTCTTTGATTTGAAATTTTGCTGAAGACTCGGCCATCTATCTAATGCAATGCGTGGATAAATGAGAGGAGGGACAATATTATCTAAAGAGGTTTCTCTCCTAATGGAGCAGCGTATTAGTTTGTTTTGTTTACATTTTGTACTTGTATATGCAGGTCACAGCCATAAAAGTTGCTCTTTCCACTGGAACTCAAAATCAAAAGGTTGATTCTGTAATGTCTAAGCCGTTGAAGGACCAAGCTTTTGCTACTCCAGATAAGGTGGCTGAACTTGTTCAGAAGGTATGAGATAAATAATGTGCAGTTATTTCTTATTCCCTATTGAGCTCTCAAAAATGCAGCTTCCTTTTCTAAGCCATGATATTGAATCTCTATTCATCAGTAGTTCTTGCCTCTAGGTACTAACAAATATATGCCAATGATCCCTTGAATACTCATTTGGGGCTCTTTAGTTCAAGAAGTAATTGTAGTAAGTGAAAGGTAACTTACGGTGTCTGAGTGATATGAGAAGAGAGAATCAGAGTGGATAATGTATAACCCGCAATGACTTTTTGAATGCTATGATTTATTACATTGATAATTCTGAAGGCGAAGCCACCTCTATCGTACAATATGTACTATAACCAGGTATATGCTGCAATACAACAAGAGTTGCTTCCGATCTTAGCAAGAATGAAACTCTATCTGCAGAATCCATCAACGAGGACCATACTTTTCAAGCCGATCAAGTAAGTTCATTACTCGAAGGCTTCTCCAACTTTATTGACTATCTAAATTTATCTTTGGCTGGTTTCATTTGTTTGCTTGTTCTAATCCCTTGCGTCTGAAGCCAAAATGCTCGATGATTCCTATGTCCATGTTCTATATTATATTCAGGACAAATATTGTGGAAGCTCATACTCAAGTGGAGTCTTTGCTCAAAGCTGAGTACTCAGCTGAAGAACAAGCCAGTATCAATATGATATCCATCCAGGATCTGCAAAGCCAACTCGACAATTTGCTTTAAGGTCATGGCTCAATCAATGTGTACTTCCTTGGTTTTTTTATATAAAGTTTTTTTATTCACTTTACTACTTTTCGGCTTTTAGCTACTTTTAAAGAGTTCGTTTTTAGACCATTCTTAAAATTACTCATTATTTCAATGGGGTTCTAGTTGTAAATTTGAGATTATACGTACATTGTATGACCATTTGAAGCGACATGCGTAAGTAAATTCAAAATGGAATGATTTAGNCTTTACTACTTTTCGGCTTTTAGCTACTTTTAAAGAGTTCGTTTTAGACCATTCTTAAAATTACTCATTATTTCAATGGGGTTCTAGTTGTAAATTTGAGATTATACGTACATTGTATGACCATCTGAAGCGACATGCGTAAGTAAATTCAAAATGGAATGATTTAGGTTATGAATAGGTAACTCTTAGAACATGACTAAAGAGATTCGTTCCCGACTTTGGGAGACCACCTAACTCTTATAAAGGATTAGGATAATATTTTTAACTATTTTATTAAGTNGGTTATGAATAGGTAACTCTTAGAACATGACTAAAGAGATTCGTTCCCGACTTTGGGAGACCACCTAACTCTTATAAAGGATTAGGATAATATTTTTAACTATTTTATTAAGTTTTTGAATGTACATCAGTTTTAAAATTAGTTTTCGATTGTTGACAAACAAGGTTATATAGGCTGAATTACATACTAGAATAAAATTGGGCAATCAACTTATCATCATAATTAAATCTTGTAGAAATGATTGGTTGAATAATGATTCTGACTGTCCATNTATTGTTGACAAACAAGGTTATATAGGCTGAATTACATACTAGAATAAAATTGCGCAATCAACTTATCATCATAATTAAATCTTGTAGAAATGATTAGTTGAATAATGATTCTGACTGTCCGTGAATATTGAATATCCTTGAAACATATCGAAATATTACCAGAAACTTAAAACAATTAAGCAATTTTCGAATAGAAACCACTTCAACAACCTCTTTAACAGATTTTTTTAATAAACTTGTAGAAATGATTGGTTGAATAATGATTCTGACTGTCCATGAATATTGAATATCCTTGAAACATATCGAAATATTACAAGAAACTTAAAACAATGAAGCAATTTTCGAATAGAAACCACTTCAACAACCTCTTTAACAGATTTTTTTAATAAATTAAGTTTTTTTGTTGTTTAGCTGTCCAGTTGTAACGTAGCTGTCTATCTAGTTGATGATTTTTGTAATTTCCGTAGTCTTTGTTGTATCATTTAGATTAAAGGAAATATTTTCAGTTCAACATAAAATATGAAATTGAAATGAAAACAAAAATTACCTTTAGAGTGAAAAGAAAAGTTCGTATAATAAACGATAACTAAAAAAATTGTGAATAAGCAATAATATGTGCGTCCGTGCGTTTGCACGCATATATACACACAGAATAGAATATTGGAAAGAAAATTAGAACCCTAATTTAAATTTTATTTTAATTTAATTTTACCAGTTGATTGTCCGAAATCATTACATCCATTGAAACTCAACGTGGCCTTTGCCCCTCCTCCTCTACGTCTTTCGTTGATCTGTGAGCGCATTCTCTCTTTCTCATTCTTCAAGTTTCATTTCTCCTTGGATCCACTTCCCTTTTACATCTCTCTCTTTGATTTTTCCGGATCTTCAGTTGTTTTGCAGGCTCTTCGATTGCGCGTTGGAGCATGATTTCTGAGGATTTTTAAGGGGGTTTCGCGGTTTTTGGAGTTCTCATCTGCCCTTCGTCCTTTCGAATGAGCAAACGTTAGTCTTGTCTGTGTAGTTTTCCTTTAGAGGGAAAATCTTTCTCTTGTCTTGTTTCTCAAATGTGACTTAAATATTGGTTTTAGGCGGATTTTTATTCTCCTGATTGGTTTTGGGGAGACAGATTCTTTGAATTGTTCCTTCTGTAGATTGTTTGCGTTTCAGACAACTTGTTAACAGAAAAAAAGTGTTATGTCTTTCTGTTGTTTTACAGGATAGGTGGAATTTTCTTGTCAGTGGAAAAGGTCAGAAATGACGGACCAGAGCTCTGTTGATGGGATTTTAGAGTTTCTTAGGAGAAATCATTTCTCTGAGGCCGAGGAAGCTTTGCGTAGTGAGCTGAACAACCAGTCTGACTTAAATGGGTTTCTTCAGAGACTTAACTTGGAAGATAAAGATTCAAGTAGAGGTTCACACGAAAGGGCTGCTGGTATTGGACTTCGGAGATCGGGTTCTCGAGTTAGTGAAATCTCCAAAGAGCTGATTGTGAAAGAGGTTGACTGTGGGATTGACACGAATGGGTCTGTAATTAAATGGGAAAATGGTGCGGCTGCTGAGAATCCGAGCAAGAAGGAAACGGTTGTATCAAGTGAGATGAGCTTCACATTCTCCAAAAACTCGGGTGATGCTGCTCCTCCTCCTGATGCGCGTTCTTATAAATTTACTTCCGGAAATGGTACCTTGGAGCCTTCTCGAAGTTTTGATGATGTGACTAGTAGCAACTTGGGGGATTCATATGCATTGGACCATTCAAGGCATGGAAATATGGCTGATATCGATAAGAAGATAGTGGATACTGGTGAAGATATCGTCTTCTTTGGCAATAAGAGTACTTCATGGTCTGGAAATCCTAGTAAAAGAAACTCCGGACCCAAAACAAATGAGATTGATAGGCTAGTTGAAAATTTTGGAAAGCATGAAACCTATATGGGTAACACTCGCTTAAGAACTGAAGATGTTGGGGATACCACTTCAGAGAACTGGAACGGGAGTTCTGTTAAGACTCTCTTTCAATCTTCGAGAGGGGATGCGTCAACCAGTTACAATCTGGTTACCAGCTCGGACAAAAGAGAGGGAAAGAAAAAGACAAACATTAATGATGTGAGGGCGGCAATCAAGGAGCAGGAGAGCGAGGTGGCAAGAGCATTATTCTTTGGTAAATCTCAATCTACCTTTGATGACAAGAGTATAAGCAGCTTTGGTTTTCCGCTTGTCTATGATACTCGGAAGGAAGAGTTTCCTAGGCTCCCTCCTGTTAAGCTCAAGTCCGAAGAAAATCCTCTGAGTCTTTACTGTGAAGAAAATTTTGAACGTGATGGTTCAGGTCCAAGGCTAAGCAATGATGATGAGGCCCTTCTCATAGGTTCATACCTTGATGTTCCCATTGGACAAGAAATCAGCTCATCAGGTTAGATTACATGGCAATATATCCATATAGCTGCAAAGTTTCCATTCTGACTACGGAATATGGTTAGCTTAACTAATAATGCATGTGGTCTCTTGTTAATGATTTCGCTCTTCAAGATGGACTTCGAGGTAGACATGCATTTTCTAATATACTTAATTTGTAAATGAACTAGTACGACATTGCTACTAGTTACATTTTCTCCACGTATCTGCAGAAATAGCGTGTTTTGCATTAGAACTTAGAAATATGCATTGAAAAGTTACTGGCATCAATTCCAAAGAAAGCAAGTAATGGGTTTGGCTTTTAACAGGTTAAAGTGTCTGCAAGTTTTTCCTCCCATTGTATTCCTTTATTAAATTATACTCCCCTCTCCGTTTTTGGTTCTATAAGGACCAGCTCACTTCACGGTCTCCTTTTTTAGTTTGACCTTGATGTAATTTATTTTTCTTGAGGTGTGAAAGTAAGTTTTAAGTTCCCAATAATCTCTTATAGGTGGGAAAAAATCTGCTGGGGGAAACTGGCTTTCAGTAAGTCAGGGAATAGCAGAGGATGCATCAGATCTTGTTTCCGGCTTTGCTACCGTCGGCGATGGTTTGAGTGAATCTGTTGACTACCGTAATGAATACTGGGACTCTGATGAGTATGAAGATGATGACGACATTGGTTATGTCAGACAACCTATTGACGATGAAACATGGTTTCTTTCCCATGAAATTGATTATCCAAGTGATCATGAGAAAAGAACGACCAGTGGAAGTCCTGATCACCATGGAAGAGATGCAAACAAAGATGAAGATGATCACTCTTATGCAGAGGAGGCTTCCTATATATCTGGTGAACAGTATCTGCAAGGAAAAGATGCCGAACCTATTTCTTCTGAAAATGACCGAAGGATCACAGTCTCGGAAATCTATCCAGCTAGCAAGAAAAATGATTTAATAGCCCAATATGATGGGAAATTGTTGGATGAGGAAGTGCTCAATTCGATGTGTGATGAGCCTGTTTGGCAAGGGTTTGTATCTCAGAAAAATGAACTTTTCATGTTGGGCCATAAGAAAGGCACAAATGTCCATCGAAAATCACATCTTGATGATGTTTGCCTCGAAGATGATCAGCATGATTCAGTCAGGTCAATTGGTGTGGGTATTAATAGTGATGCAGCTGATTTTGGCAGTGAAGTACGTGAAAGTTTGGCTGGTGGGAGCAGTGAGGGAGATTTTGAGTACTCCCGTGATCATGATGCTGTAGCATCTAGGTTTAAACAGCTCTACTCTGAGTCAGACAAGAAACATATTGATGGATCAAACAAGAAGAAACAAAAAGCAAGTAAAAAAGATGGTCCGGATTACATTGTAGATAATGATTCAGGCGGAAGTTTTCATGTGAAGATTCAAACTGATGGAGGTTTTTCGTTTGGCTCGTCCCAAAAAGATGAGCAGTTGATGCATGCAGAATCTAGTAAATCACTATGGTCAGGTGGTCACAAAACAGTAATCAGAGATAGGAACGGCAAACATTTGAGTACTTCAACAGCTACTGATGATATGGTTGCAACTTGGAGACGAAAAAGTAGTGATTCCTCAAGTTCTCGAAGTTCTGTTAAAGAAGATAATGCAACATCCATAAAATCTGGAAACTCATCTCCATCTTCTTTGTCAAACTATGCTTGTGAAGAAAGAAAGCATGCTGATAAAGAAGATGATAGAAATGATAGCAGTGAAAGAGAGGATGACCATGTGACAGAGCTTGATGATGAAGAGGCAGTGGCTGTCCAAGAGCAAATAAGACAAATTAAGGCCCAAGAGGAGGAGTTTGAAACCTTTGACCTCAAAATCGTGCATAGAAAAAACAGGTATAATTTCCCAACATTCATGGTTTGAACTGTAACAGTAAGTCACTTTCTATCTTGGTGAAAGAAAGTAATACATTACGTTTTTAGCTTTATTTCCTGCTTAGGGGAGCATCTGTTTCTAAGCCTTTAGTTGTTGCTTTTAACACAGATATGTCATGTTAAGTAAAACGGTAGATATTATATTAATTGAAATAACTGCATTGCATTTGTTTTGTATTGGTAAGTGAGTACTTTTTCCAATGTCTGAAAATATTTTATCTTAATATGTTTCATTATGATTACCTTAGAAAACAATTCTCTTCTGACAAATTACACTGAAGATTGGAATAGTCAAAACTTTCTGCATCATCATGTTACCGTATATGGCCGAGTGCTCTTCTCTTATTATTTGTTTGTTTATCAGAACTGGTTTCGAGGAGGAAAAGAACTTTCATGTGGTTTTAAATTCTGTAATTGCTGGGCGTTACCATGTCACTGAGTACCTTGGATCAGCAGCTTTCAGTAAAGCCATACAAGCGCATGACTTACAGACAGGAATGGACGTGTGTATAAAAATTATAAAGAACAATAAAGACTTCTTTGACCAGAGTCTTGACGAGATAAAACTTTTGAAGTATGTCAACAAGCATGATCCTGCTGACAAATACCATCTTCTTCGGTTGTATGATTACTTTTACTACCGGGTAAGTGATCAGGTGTCTTTTGCAAAATTTTGTTCTGCTATAGCATATTAAAATGGACCAATTGTGTAACTTCAGGGGAGGTCGGGATCAATTTATCGGGTAATAGGATGTTCTGGTTTTAACTTCTGAGATCTTTTTTCGTATTAATAAATGGGATCATGGAATACCAAGTAGGTATGTTGAATTAGAAGGAGAAAAAGAAAACTAAGTGCCTAAAAACGAAAGCATCATACTACAGTTCTTATATGAAATATATATACTTGGATCTGGAGACTGCATTTTTTTCGCTTTCCATCTTCATGAAGTTGTATGTTTACTTAGGATTTAATGCTAGTAGATATGTTAAGTTTCCCACTGATTGGATCTAATTCATGGTCATGGTTCAATTCATGGAGTCACTGCCTGATGCGCTTGGTACCCTTTATATAATAGCAAGCAATATTTTCTTTATGGATGACTTGGAATAATGGTTTCCCTGACTTATGTTACAGGAGCATTTGCTTATTGTATGTGAACTTCTTAAGGCCAATCTATACGAATTCCATAAATTCAACAGAGAATCAGGCGGTGAAGTTTATTTCACAATGCCAAGATTGCAGGTTTGTCCGCTTCATCATGATCTTTCAGCATAGATGCATGTCTAGCCGATTCCTGATCACTTTTTGACCGTTTTGTACAGTCAATCACTATCCAGTGTCTGGAAGCACTGCAGTTTTTACATGGCCTTGGACTTATACACTGTGATTTAAAGCCTGAGAACATATTGGTGAAAAGCTATAGCAGATGTGAAATAAAAGTCATTGACCTTGGAAGTAGCTGTTTCGAGACAGATCACCTATGCTCCTATGTCCAGTCAAGGTCATACAGAGCACCAGAAGTCATTTTGGGACTTCCTTATGATAAAAAGATAGATGTGTGGTCTCTTGGGTGCATTTTGGCTGAACTATGTACAGGCAACGTAAGTTCTGCATTTTCATTTACTTCGTCCATTTTTGATGTCATTGCTTTCTCGTATCATTTTTATCTCCTGCAAAAAAAACATTGGGAAGAGAATCCATATTTCCTCATCTACCGTCACCATAGTAACAGGCTGATTTATCTAGTGTGTTCTATTACATGTAGACTTAATTCAGGCAATAAGAAAAACTTAATTCATCTGAAATTTGTGCCATTTATACTTAACTTTGCCGGAGGTAATCACCGATCACCGGTATCTCTAGAGTTTTGCAAAAAGTTAATATTTTCTGGGTATGTTTATTTATTTATTTGTGGAAAAGAAGGTGAGTCCGAGCTAATTATCGAGTTCCTTTTGCAGGTTCTTTTCCAGAATGATTCTCCAGCCAGTTTACTTGCAAGGGTTATAGGTATCATAGGATCTATCGATCATGAAATGCTTACCAAGGGACGTGATTCCCACAAATACTTCACAAAAAACCGAAAGCTCTACGAGAGGAACCAGGTGAGTGTTCCTAAAACCCAAGAAGTTAGCAACTCTTAATGTTGAATAGAAGAAGCATATTCTAAAAAGAGCCTTGCCTCTGAAAACTGGTGTTTTCAGGAAAGTAGCAGATTAGAGTACCTGATACCTAAAAGAACTTCCTTGAGACATCGGCTTCCAATGGGTGACCAAGGATTCACGGACTTTGTTGCACATCTTCTTGAGATAAACCCAAAGAAGCGTCCTTCTGCATCAGAGGCTCTCAAGCATCCTTGGCTTTCATACCCCTACGAGCCAATCTCTGCTTAAACTCATGAAACAATTTGGCTATATCAGAAGCATCAAAAACGGCAAATATCTGGAAACATCTTGTGTGCGTGTGTGTTTGCAAGGTTCAAGCCCCTTTGGTGCNCCCTTTGGTGCGTTGTGACTGTCCTGTCTTCTTTAGGCAAAGGTTAAACCTGTGTGCAAATGGGAAATGAAAAGAAGAAAAAAACTTGGTGAAATATGATTAGTGTAACAGTTGTGTTGTGATTATTCTCTTAGAACAGTCGGTAGGATTTT
>OVAU01000718.1:7354-18316 GCA_900406315.1 Biscutella laevigata subsp. laevigata
TAAATAATATCATAGAGATGGTTAGATTTATTTATAATAAACTGAATTTTGTATCTAACCAACATTTAAGGCCCATGTAACAATGTTTTAGATTTGAGAAATGAATTTGAGACTTATGGAACAAAACTCAGATTCTATTGTGGTTATCTAATGTAATATTGGATAATTCTAAATTTAATTTATAAATCTACTATTGAAATAATATTACAAACATTGTTAGATTTGTTTATAATAAACAGAATTTTGTATATAATCAATATTTAAGGCCACATAACAATGTTTCAGATTTTATTGTGGTTATCCAATGTAATATTGCATTTACTGTAGTTATTAACATTTTAAGTTCATATTGTTAAATATACTTCTAAAATAATATTAGAGAGATTACGTAATATCCGTCCCGAACATATAAGTTGAAATAAATGTTATCTGCTTAGTTTCAGTTGAAAACTTTTGAAATTCTTTGAAAAATTCTACTCACCTGAGAAAAATGAGAAAAAATGGGTGAGCAAAACAAGTTTAGTCATTGAGGAGAATATCTCTCTGCCAACAAAACATAAACCAATTTCTAATATTATTAGACAATCATCAATCAAATGTTAACATTCATGATCACTTATAAACATATAAGCTCCTGAACATATAACCCGCTTTCTAATAAGCAAAACTATAACAATCACGGGCTCAGTTCATCCTTGTGATGAATGTGCAATGAACCTCATACTGTGAAGTCTGACCTTTGTACACAAACACTCCGAGACGTGAAGTCTGACCTTCGTATCCAGACACTTCCGCCTTATTTGAATACTGGCCTTTATACCCAATCATCCAAACACTACTACCCAAGAGTGTGACCTTTGTACCGAAACCTCATGAGTCATCTCATAACATATGCACCCAGAAGTCTGACCTTTTTACCCAAACCTTCTCAAGCATTCTCATAACATATCTCATATCATATCATGCATGTCATATCATATCATATCATGCATATCATATCATATAATATCATACCATATCATACCATACCACATATCGTGTCATGCTATCATACTTATCTAATCATGTCATCACTTTTATAAAGCATATTAATCATAATCATAAAATCACAACCATCATACATAACATCATAACATAACACTCATACATAACTTAGAACTTATTCCTAACAACCACATCTAAGCATAAATGCTATAAATTCTGAAATATAGAAGAAGAAAGATGACATATTTTTCCACAGATCACACCCTCACCTTAGTCACTTTGATGATAACTAACTTGATACTGAACCGTTGGAATAATATCTCCACCGTTGATTCTTGAGTCAACCATACCAGGAACAACTCCACAAAATCTCATGACGATCGGACTTCGCATGCATCCTTCATGATCTTTTGAAGTTGCTGCAACATTCCCAGATTTCTGACAGATTTGGTAAGCTAACTTCAACTGGTTGGTTTACTAAGATTCTCTAGTCCGAATAGGCTATATTTTTACCAGCTACTACTAAAATGACCCACTGTGAAATATCAATCCATTACAAGATCATCTACTTTATCAGATATCATAAGTTATCAAACTAACCGAATCTGATATTTTAACAGAATATAACAGGTCTGGTAACAATCCATTAAATCATAAACTAACTGTTGTAATTCTAATCTCACTGTTGAATGACAACTTCATAATGTCTTAAAGCTCCCCCATGAAGTTACAAATTGATCGGATTTCTACAACATCCATATACTCTCTTTCTTCAGTTGTTGGTCGCTGATTCGATCTGCACATTATCTATCCCGAAGAAATATTCATAACTTTTTAACCACAACTCCAATTGACAAACGATTTTCGCTTATATCTATATCGAAGAGTCAGGAATATTCTTACTAAATTTCATATCGATCAGATCACGTTATCCCCTCCGTTTGCGGCTTACTCCATGACCAGTCGAATCTGTTTTAGATATGTTCAATGCAAGTCACTTCTCTTCTCTCTCATGTTCCTTTTTCTCTCCCAAATAATAAGTCGAATCTTCCAAAATTTGAGGCACGAAAATAATAGTGTAAAACCCTTAAAATCATGTATATACTAGGGTTTTCTTCAATCCATATTGTATTGGGGTTGAAATTACTTTAATCGGGCCCAATAACTTTGCAACTTAAAAATTACTTAAAACTGGCGGGTTTGGGGTGTTACAGATTATTTATAAGAAAAATATATCATGATTATATTAAGAATATTATTTATATTAAAAAATATTCTAGAAATTAAGATAATTTTGATTTATAGTTATATTTTGTTAGATTTATCTCTGAATTTTTTATAACAAATATAAATTTATTTTGATTTAAATTTTATTATATTTATCTTAGAAAATATTCACATCTCAATTTAATTTATATATATATATATATATATAGTTTTATCCTTAGTAAATATTTTTTTTGTTTTTTAAATTGATATTTTTCAGTGACATCTAATATAATATTAAATATTCTTAAGTTCATATTTATAAATATATATAGGGATATCATAAAGAGCTTATGACTTTATAAAATATATAGGTATAGATATATATTATCATTTAATAAAAATCCAGATTCTTATAATCAGATATTACAATACAATAAAATAAGTAGAATTTGGTCACGTCTTAAATAAAGAAATGCAGACTAGTGGAGCCTCTCTTGTGTCTCCCATTAAATCCAAAATTCGAATGATTTGTATTGAAGAGTTAAAATGATAACTAAACCATGAAAGTTAAAGAGTTTGTGCAAAATTATAAAACAAATTAATTGTATTCTAACAAAATAAACAAGGTAATAGAATCTAAGAATATCAAGACTAGTTTAATTAATTTGAGCTTAAATGACAACTAGTTGTTTTTTAGCAAATAATAATTTAATTTTGGATAGTTGTTTGTATATAGACAACTAGCTTGAAATAATTCTATAGCTTGAAACCACCTGAGCATTAGGTCCAATGTAAGTAGGATCAGTCAACCATGCTTCATAACTGGAAAAACGAGCACCGTGGAAATACATGCTATTCAGCCAAAGAAAGATGATAGAAAGTTAACCAAAATGGGTACTAAATACTTTTCGAGAGATTTCCTCCAAATCACTGGTATGACTATCAAAATCGTGAGCATCAACATGTAGGTTCCAGATCCAAGTGGTAGTACCAGGTTCCTTAGTTATTGTTCTTGAGAAATGACTGGGTTTAGCCAATTACTTGAATGAAGTTTTTATGGGATTCCTATCTACCAAAATTTTGACTTCTGGTTCTGGCGAACGAATAATCATTGAATCCTCCTCTTTCCGGACAACACATCCAAAGAAACCCGCAAACAATCACTCAAGTAATTAGTGAACCAATGATATATGCTTAGAAATTTTTTTTCTCTTCTATCTGCCATCTATTCATCTATTTTCTTTAGTTATTCACTAGAGCAATTATGATCTAGAAGTCGATCTGGGGCAAGTGTTCATATCTATTATGACATATCTGTAGGGTGCTCAACGAACCCTTCTTTTAATTAAAAAAAAGTTTTTGCACTTTTACATTGGTACACGAAGAGTTTTTTTTTTAACCTAATTTAGTGTATTCATATTTCAATTATAAGTTCCTAAATGTAGCCTATATTTTATGTTTAAATAGAGGATATTATTCTATTTCAATAAACACTTATTAGTCATTACTAAGAAACATTATAGTATTGATATTTAGTCATTTTCAAATCTGTTTTATTGGTTTTAATATTAATAGTTGGAAAGCAAAAAATAGAAAAAAACTAAATATATAGATAGACATTCTCATACTCATGTACTACTTACCCCTAGAAAATATCAGATGAAATAGAACGATTTGAGAAAAGGATATAATGAATTTTTTTTTTTCTTTGATTGGTTCTTCTAATAGAAAAAGGATCTGTTTTATTTGACCGAGAGGGCCAAGAAACTAAAAAAGATTAATTGTAAAAACAAATAAAGATATATTATATATATATATAATATAGAAGAAGAAAAGAAATAAAGGAAAAGTTCTTATTCGAAATGCCAAAATTAGTTACATGTGTGCATATAATGGCATATTATTGCATGTTGAATTTTCACCGTATTTTTACATTAACACATAAACATAAAACTAAATTAGTTTAAATTTACTAATTTTTAAGGATTATAAAAAAACTACGGATAACATTATTGTGGCTCATGAAGTTTATCATGCTCTCAGAGTTAAGAAGAGACAATCTAAATCATATTTAGCTCTAAAGACTGATATTTCAAAAGCTTATGATAAGCTAAACTGAGAATTTCTGAGAAACACAATGGAAAAAATGGGATTTGATGAAAAATGGATAACTTGGATTATGAGCTGTGTTACTACGGTTAATTATTCAATATTGATTAATGGATCCCCTCATGGAAGAATTCATCCTAATCAAGGAATCAGGCAAGGTGATCCTTTATCACCATACCTTTTCATTCTATGTGCTGAGGTTTTAAGCCATATGATGCAACGTGAACTTGCAGAAGAGAAAATGAAAGGAATTAAATTGAGCCAAAGAGGTCAAGCTTTAAATCACCTGTTATTTGCAGACGATTCTCTCTTCTTTTTCTCTGCTACCCCTCGCTGTTGTAGAAGGATGAAACAGGTGTTGTCTGATTATGAGGCGATCTCGGGACAAGCTGTAAATCTTAATAAATCATCCATCACTTTTGGCTCCCGTGTTCCTCATAATAGGAAAACTCAACTTCGTAATATCTTGGGAATCCATAATGATGGTGGAGGAGGGAAGTACCTTGGTCTTCCTGAAGCCTCTGATAAGAAAAGATCAGAAATGTTTGAACATATTTTAAACAAAGTGCGAGAGAGAACGGCTAGTTGGAGTCTTAATTTTCTTTCTAAGGGCGGAAAAGAAGTGTTGCTCAAATCGATTGCAATGGCTATGCCAATCTACTCTATGAATGTGTTCAAAATTCCAAAGTCAATCTGCTCGAAAATAACATCTTTGTTATCGAAATATTGGTGGGGATCGAATGCAAATAACAACAAGATGCATTGGTGTAGCTGGAAAAAATTAAGTATTCCAAAGAGGGAAGGTGGTTTAGGATTCAAAGACCTAGAGAAATTCAATGATGCACTCCTTGCCAAACAGACGTGGAGAATCATTAAAAACCCTAATTGTCTAATGGCTCGTGTCATGAAAGGAATTTATTTCCCGGATACTGACATCCTTAGTGCTAAATCACGAAATAAGTCCTCTTATATTTAGCAGTCAATTCTTAAAGGAAATGAGCTAATTTCTAAGGGCCTTCGGTACAATGTTGGGGATGGTCACCTGATTAATTTTTGGACTGATCCATGGTTGATGACTGATCCTCCAAGAGCTCCAAAACCTTTAAGTGAAAATCAGGAGGTTGGTAAACTCTTCAATTGGATTGATCAGTCAGGTTCTCATTGGAATGTAGAAAAGGTGCGACATTCTGTTGTACCTGAGGATGTCAATCTTGTGCTTAACATGAAATTATCAGTCCGACGTTTTCCTGATTCCATTGGTTGGCACTACAACAAAAATGGTTTATATTCAGTTAAATCAGGGTATTGGTTAGCTTCACACAATGTTAGTTCGCAGAACATGCTCAATCAAGATCACACAATTGCTTTAAAGAGATCAGTGTGGAAGCTTTCAATTCCAAATAAAATCAAGCACTTCTGCTGGAGTATTTTGTCTAATACTCTCAGTACAGGTTCAAATTTATTGCGTCGACATGTTACTCAAGATAATGTGTGTAAAAGATGCTATATTGATGCAGAAACAGAGAGTCATTTATTTTTTGATTGTGCTTATGCTAATGCAGTTTGGAGAGCTGCTGGAATCCCTAACAGGAATCTATTGGATACAAATATCGATTTCAATCAAAAAATTAAAGAATGCTTCAAGTTTAATGATGATCATCAGCTAGCTCATTTCCAGTTGTTACCAATCTGGATCCTTTGGAGGCTTTGGAAAGCTCGTAATCTCTTAATTCATCAACGTAAAGATATCTCTTGGCAACAATCCCTCAATTATGCAATTCAGGATGCTCGCGAATGGAAAAATAGTAAATTACCTGATACTGTTCGAGATGTTTCTATGACGGCACTAATCCCCACAATTTGGCAGAGACCTCCTTCTCCTTGGATTAAATGCAATTATGATGGATCCTTCATCAACCCGCAGACGAAGAACACCAAAGGATGGATTTGCAGAGATACAGGTGGTGACTTTAGGTTCGCGGGTCAGGCGGAGGGATCGGGGGCTGAATCAGCTTTAGAAGCTGAAATTCAAGCTTTGGTTTCGGCCATGGAGGATTGCTGGGCTAAAGGTCTTGATGGCATAATATTCGAAAATGACTGCAAACATCTGCATGATCTTCTAATTGGTAGAGCTATAGACTTCAATCTCCAAAATTGGCTTAGCGATGTTGAGTATTGGAAACAAAAGTTTACCCGGATTCGTTTCGTCTGGGTTAAAAGAGAAGCTAATATGGCCGCAGATTTGCTCGCAAAGTTGCAGAGATATTCGCATAGACTCTTCACTTCATATTCCTCCGTTCATTTGTCTTTTTCTTTTGTTGTAAACAATGACTATTTTAATTCCTTCAATTAATGTTTATTTTAGATGAAAAAAAAAAAAAAAATTATGTCCTAAAACTTCAAAGTTTTTAAAACACTCAGCTTAATATGTTTTCATTCTCTTCAATAGCAAATTTTAATTTTAATTTTTCAACAATTTCTAACGTATTTCTTTATTTCAAAGATTTTTTTCTCCATTCATCTATTAAGATTATATTTTTGCTTAAAAGTAATATTTTTACAATTTTGAATTAAAAATCGTTAAAGAAAAATAAGTGGATATTAACCTAACTAAAAGAAAAATAATATGATGAAATATTATTGACTTCATTCACAATAATAATTGGCGAAATTTCCAACAGTGGATTCTTTTGATGATATGTAGTAGACATTTTTAAATGTTACCATCAAATAAAATGATGAAATCTATTGAAAAAAATGAATATGTTACAGTGAAAAAGAGGGGTACAACAAAAACGTTATTAAGAATTTGGAAAAATGCACATAAATTTCAAACATCAACTTATATTTAAATTAAGCTGTAATATTCAAAATATAAAGTTTGGTTCAGTTTTGTCATAGAATTATTATGGAATAAATTGTTGCAATAATCCATTCGCTTCCCTAGTAGATTGTAACATTGACTTTTTTTATTTTTATCAAATTAATTTATATGGCTTAATTAGTTATGGATTTTAAATATTGATTGTTTAAAGAGGAAGACAATGTTTCTTATTTATTTTTGACTAAATATATTTATATGAAAATTAAAAGAGGAGGATTGCTAACTCATGGAAATTTGTTTTTTTTTAAGGTGTTATCTAAATTGTATTCACCATTTTAATCATATTTTCTTATTTTGTAATTGTATTTTATAGCAGCTAAAAAAATAATGTAGAAAAGTTAATCAATGGAAATTGGGTAAGTTAGACTTTGCATGCTTACTATGTTCTTTTGTATATCCATAATTTCTTAATATTCTTCAAACGTATTGTTATTTATTTGAAGTCTAAAAATTATGATAACATCTGAACGTGAATATCGATGAATAATTATTAGGAAGTATTTTCATATTGACTTCATTTTTCTCCGTGATATTTTGTTTTGATTGAGATAATATTTATAATCTTTTCACATTTCTTCATGATTTTTGTTATAAATTAATTTAGTGTATTATTGTTATAAATTTGATATAATTCCCAAAAAGAAGACAATGTTTACTCTTTATAATTGTTTTATGTAAAAATCAAAAGTGAGGATCTTTAGCCAATTGAAAATTGTTGTTTAAGGTGATATCTAAAGATATTTATAATTTATAATCATATTTTCTAGTTTTTAATTGTGTTAATAATTGTTAAAAATATAATATTACAATGACAAAGCTAATCAATGAGAAATTAGTAAGTTGTGTTTTGCTTGCTTACTATATCCCTTTGTTTTTGTCTATAATTTCTTAATATTTCTTTAAATGTAATGGTATGTTTTGATGTGTAACTCACCAAATATGAATATCAATGGAAAATCATTAAAAAGTACTCTCATATGAACTTCCCTTTTTCCTGATATATTTGGTTTTGATTGAGATAATGTTTATAAATTTTTGATCTTGTTCATTACCTTTTGTTATGCTTGATTTGATGCATTTTATGTGCAGCAATAGAAAAAATAAGATTCCTCCAAGAGTTTTGCGTAGACTCAATCTTGAGTAGATCCAATTGAGATATACCAACAATATTCATAACACATTTCAAGATTTTCACATTATTCTAGAGAGTTTGAGCTTAAAAAAATGAGATTAGATTGCTTGCAGTTGCACTATGAAAATTTAAGAAGCATCACAATTTAAACATTCAAGGAATGGTGAATGCTTATGACAGAAAATTTGGAGAAGAAATCTTTATCAAAGATATACATAAAACTATAGAAGAATGTCTGAAATGTATGCGTGGAAAATTCATCATTGACTAGTCAACCAAAAATCTAAAAATAAATAATGCATCAAAACATGTAAAATAAATGACCATTAGTTCTTGCTTTCAAATTCAGAATAGTGTAATAGAAAATGTTATATAATTGGAAAATTGTATAATAATGACAATTGGAACTAAGAAACATCAATTGTTTAGTTTTTTTTTTTACATTTCCCCCACCCGTATGTGGAGATCAAAATTATTTTTTGTTTTTGGGTTATGGTCGATTATACGATGATGGATTTTCACACATATTCTTTCAGACCTTCTTCTATATTCTTGTGGGCATATTTGATAAAGACTTATTCTTCATATTTTTAATCAGAAATAGTCACCATTTCTTGAAATTTGAATTTCCAATACTTCTTGAATTTACCAAGTGCAAGCAACCCAATCTCATTAGGTTTAAGTTCAAATTCTACACCATTCTTAAAAAACTGTGTGAAGATCTTGAAATGGACTATGAACGTTGCTGGTACATCTCAACCACATCTAATTAAAAATTTAATGTCTTTGTCTATACCAATTCTCTAATGAATTTTGTCATTTATACTCACAAATGCATCATTTTTCCTTTTTGTCCACCATAGTATTTACAACTGATGTTGCAATATATAATTTATTAATGAAAGAAAAAATATAACAAATGTCAATGTAAAAAAATATCAAACTAACTTCATTGGTGAAGAATTCTTTATTATACTGAGTCAATGATTTCTGGTTCCATCTTTTGTAGAAAGTGTGTAACTAACATGTGCATATATTTTTCCAAAATGGATATAATTAATCCAACCTTTTTGATCTCTTCTAACAATACTTATAAGACTTTTCACTTAATGGTCTTGATGACATTCATACTGTCATCCACAAATTTCAGCAAACAACCTAATTCTTACTTGGTCCGAATGAAAATGGTTGGAGAAACACTTGATAAGCTCAAACAAGATTCAGAAAGTAAACAACAACTTCTGTCTTTGCAGATTTTTCAAGCTAATATTTTTTGATCAAGCATAAGACTTGTCCTTTGTCGTCTTCAACTTTGAAGTTGACTTCCTTCATATCGGTCAAGTTTAATTTCCTCTTGTTTACTGTGAGTATAACATTGAATCATCTCTCTTAATTTGTCTGCAATTGCCTCTAGAACTTGATAAGTTGTGAGAAAGTTTCAACTAATCTTAATTCTATGTTTTGAATGTTAGAAATATTGATTTCTTTTTTTACCAATTATAACAAATGTTTCACTTATGCAAAATAAATAATGTAGAAAAACTTATAAGAATAGAAACAACATTTTTATTGATAGAAAATGATGAATATATGTTACATGACAATTTCAATGTTCTTAAGATATGAAAAACATGAATGAAACAATGTGAGTGATATAATACAAACGAAATCAAATGAGAATTTGAGTATAAAAAAAGAACTTGGAAAAGATGTAAATCACAACCAATAAGAATATAAAAAAAATTAAGCAAAGAATAAAGATATAAGACATTGTATCATATCAGTTTTGAGAAAATCACATGTTATTAGTTAAAAACATGCTATTTTATTCATAATAATTTATAAATAAATTATATTGTAACAATATGAGTTATATAAATATTGTATGTTTTAAATTTTCGAAAGAATCACCAAATACTTCAAAAACTATTTAATAAGATTTATAAAACATTAACACACAATATACTAATCACTTCAATCACCTTTTCCTCAACTTTGGATAGATGATCTCCAATTTTTTGTAGCCCAACTTCTACAATTTGACAAAGATCTATCATTTCACATTTTTCATTGTTTTTATGTCGATTTAGTTCATTTTATGTGCAAAATTGAAAAAAGATTCATCCATGAATCTTATAGACTTTATATTAGACTTTACTGTCAACAATAAAAAGTCAATTCACATATTATAAATATAATCTTTTTAAAAATTGACATCAGTTCAATTGTATTGTAGTTTTTACACCTTGTATTTTTTTATCACTTACATATATTTTTATTTGAAATATCAAACGTTATAGATTATATGACATAATCATCATATGTTTCATTATTTTTCAAGAAATAATTTTGTCTATTATAATTTTCTGAAATATTTTTTATTCTACCTTAACATGTTTCATAATCATTTACACATTTTTAAAGATAATGTGGTTTCTCATTTTGCTAGAAGTTAATATACATACGTTATGAAAATATCACATATTATTTATATTTGTAATTGTTAACAGTTCTTTAGATCTACTAATTACAAAATTACTTTTAAGAAAACATAAAATATGTAATTGAATTAATTAAAAAACTTTATGGTTAGACGTACGACAATCACTACAACAAAACATATATATTATATCATTTATTTTAT
>OVAU01000719.1:0-18311 GCA_900406315.1 Biscutella laevigata subsp. laevigata
ATGTGTTGTTCGTTGAGAAGGGTCAAAAGAAATCTGAGAGAAGAGGAATTGAGGAGAATGTTTAAGCAAAAGAGGATATCAATGCAAGGATTGAATCTGTATTTGAAAAACCTTGATGATAGTGTGAATGATGAGAAACTTAAAGAGATGTTCTCTGAGCATGGAAACATGACTTCGTGTAAGGTTTTGTGTTTTAACTATTTATTAGTTTATGCCAAATACGTTGAGTAATAATGTCTTTATATTCGTGGTCATATTTAGGTTATGCTGACTTCACAAGGTTTGAGCAGAGGGTTTGGTTTTGTTGCTTTTTCAAAGTCTGAAGAAGCTTCAAGAGTTGTACGTTTCAACTAATTTTATCATATGTTTACACATACAATCATGATTTAACCCAATGAAAACGTTCATTGGATATGATTATTATCTGCAGATGAATGAAATGAAAGGGTAGATGATTGGAAGGAAACCTTTGTACATTTTTTTGGCTCAAAGAAAGGAAGACATATTGGCTCACCTTCGGGATTTTTGCCCTATAATCTCTCTCTCCAGGTTGACTTGATTTTTGCGACAGTAACTGATTCTCAAACTCTTTTTCGTTTTAGGCGTTTTTTAGTCAAATGATGAGATCATCTAGGGCGATGTTACTAATGTCTGGGTTTCACCACCACCTACCAGGAGGGCTAGTGTTAAGACCACACCATCCAATGTTCATTGGCCAGAACGGTCAACATTTGTCGTCGTCACAAGCTATGGGTTATGGGTACCAATTTTCGTTCATGCTTGGAGCGCGTCTGGGTATTGGTCCGGTTAACTTCATGATGCCTTATCCTCATCAAAATAAAATCAACCTTGTCCACTTTTTGGGTACATGCATACTCCTAACATATATCAACCCTTCCAACAACAACATCAACAAGTACGAAATCTTTTATCTTGTTCATCTTTATGGCTATTAAAAATTCATTATCTTCAAGTTGTTTTATGGAACTTACAGATCTGCAGCGAAACAAAAGCTTAGGAATGAGATTCATGGGAGGTACATGCAACAAGAGGAATGGAGTAGGAGCATTTGCTCCACAAGGTATTGTGTCTTTGTCTTTGTATGCATCTGCAATCACTAACAATGCTCCTCAACAACTACATAAGCCTCTTCTCCTCCCCGTTTTTGATCTTATATCTGCATTGGCTTCAACTAACCCTGCTAATCACAAACTGGGAAGTCTCTTTTGATTCTCCACCATTATCTAAGATTTTGTTGATGATTTTCTTTCAATGCAAAACTAAATTAAAGGAAACGTATGATTACAAATGCTTAAGGACCAACTTTTCCCAGTTGTGAAGGAGTTGGAGACAGATCAGGCTGCCTAAGTTATTGGTATGCTGCTAGAGATAGACCAAGCCGAGATCGTGCACCTTCTTGAGTCACCTGAAGCTCTTAAGACCAAAGTTTCTGAAGTTTTGGATGCTCTGACTGAGACACTCAATAATCCACCAGGAGCATCTTTCGTTAATAACTAGAATGTTATTTGTCTCTCCGTAGCGAATTCTCTTTGATAGTTGGTTTTAAGACTTCACTCGTAGGATTTTACCTAGTCAAATTATTATAACAAAACTTTCTTTCTTCTTTCCTCTGTATTCCTCTCTTCATTCTTACTATCTATTTTCCTCATTTTTACTTTTTTGTTTTCTTACTTTATATGTTCTTTCGCTTTCTCACAACTGATGAGTTCAAACGTATCATTGGTATTAGAACTAATAATAACTTATTTATATCGCGTAATACAACCAACATGAGAACATCACCATTTCAAATCAAAATCATTAGAGCATGCATTGATAGTATGGAAGCAATTGTGCAATAAATTTTAAAAAACTATGAGTCATCTTCTTAAAGTTATATGTTGAAGAGATACACATTTGACATTAAAGACTTCAATCATAATAGTAAAGGAGTTGTTGCAAATTGAATCAGAAAGTTGTCTGATTTTGCAACGAAAAATGTCTGTAGCACCACTGTTGGATCATTACGGTGGAGCTTCGGTAAAAGAAGATGGAATTACTGCTTGAAAAAGACCAAAATCAGAGAACTGACTTTGAAGAAATCCCTTGCAATACAATACCTAAACATGTTTTTAGTGGAATACAATAACTCATGTTGGCTCAATTCAAGCTCATAAAAGGAGACTCATGTAAGAAGACATCGATGTTGTTCTTATGTCATATGTTGATGATAATGTTGATTTTTCAAGGAGACTTCTGAATATAAACACCAAGGGAAAGAAAAGAATATATGATCGAGGGAAACAATCAACCAAGTAGAGTCCACTATTTGATCTTGTATATATCTCTAAAAATTATGATAGGCTCCCAAGCATAGCAGAGTTCAACGCTTTGGGTCAGTTGTCAAATAACTTTGATAAGATAATTTATTGGGAAGAATCGAGTCATGATTACACAATGTTTGAGAAGGAATTAGGAATGTTAATAGCTTTTTGCTTGCACCAATTGTTTAAAGAAACTTTTGTTACCTTTAAAGATAGTTGGCGAGTTGCAACCGACATAGGTAAAGACTCATTTCAAAGTTGAAAATTATCTTTACGTTTTGGAAAAATGTAAAGATTCGAAACACAGATTCTTGTTGGTATTGGAAACTATTGAGTTTGGTGGGAATCAATGAGCTTAATTCTTCCTCGGATTTATGTCAATCAAGGTACTCTCCCGAAGGTCGGCGTATGGTTTTGAGCGCTTGTAAGTATTCTAGAGAGGCTGTCATTTTTTGTCCAACTTATTATAGAGAGACTGCCATTCTTTTTTCCGTGCAAGAGAGTATACAACAGTTGTGAAAACCTTAGAGGAAGCTATATATTTGAAACATGATTATGAGGATATGCACTATGATTTAGCTTGGAGGCTTGCTTGGAGTTGTAGTCAAAACAATTTGAAAAAGAAACACAAAAGTTGAGAGAGTAGAATATGATTTTGTTTGATGATGTGATGAAGGAACCACTAAGGTTTTGGTTGTGAAGATATTCATAACAATGTTACATAGTCGTTTAATGTCACAATTACCAAAACAAGAGTCAAATCAATGATACCAATGTTGGAGACAATTCCGAAGCAAGCAATGCAACAAATCTCCAAAAGAAATAATAAATGAAATAGGCAACATAGTGTGTATTCCAAAAATTTGTTGTCAAGTTGCTAACTATGAAAGTAAATACTGAGAAATGTACATTATATAGGGCACCCATAGACTACATGAAGTTGTGTTGTTTGACATTCTTGTAATGTTAATTTGTCGAAAAACATGTACATGTTGTAAGTGACAAATCATAAATATATCGTGTGAACATGTTTATGGTGCAATGGTTGATTTGAGTTTAGATGTTGAGGATTTTGAACATTTTTATGCCAAATAATTTCGGAGTTAACCATTTTTTAATGGACTGTAACTTCCTATCAGTAAAAGTATCTTCATAGCCAATACTACCAGGAAAAAAGAAGAAGAAGCAAACTAGTTTCCCACGAAAAAATCAGATATAGTCACCTAAGAAGAATAAGAAGAGAAAATAGACATTTGAGATGAATACATGTATAATCCATTGTTCAAAATGTGGTAAAACATGACAAAACGCAACAGGGTGGAAGATATATCCAAAGATTAAGAAGGTGAATCTGATTTGTATGCTTGTTCTAAAATTTTATAGTGATTAGTTTTAACTTTTAGTGATAATTGATGATGTTTGGACTAATCTTTGTTATTGTATGTTATGATTTTTATATGGTTTTCATATTGTCGATGTATATCATCTAAAGTGCTAGATTTTCTTTTATTCACACAACCAACACAATCAAACATTGACCATTTGTTTAGAAACATTTTTTATTTAGAATTTTTTTAAAGACCGCTATTGTTTTATCTGAACTATGTTTAATTAAGAATTTTATAAGTTATGTTTGTTGCAATGGATTATATGTTTTGTGTAAAAGTCAAGCATGTCTATATTTGAAGGGTTGTAGTGTTTTTACCATGTGTCTCTATTTCGTTTACAAGGTTTAATTTTTAATTAGATTTACAAATTAAATTCTTTAACAATTTGAAATCTCTATTTCCGTAGGGAAGATTCATATCACATATTCACAAACAAAAAATCTGTTTGAAATCTCAGGGAGATTTTTAATTACACAAGCTTTAAAAACACGTGATTTTGTAAACGCAGTTTATTTTATTTAAATCACAATTACATTTATTACTGAATAAAATATATTTTAAAGTGTATAAAATTTTGGGTTATGTCACTGTATTAAAAAGTACAAGATTTATACAAAAAATGAATACTAAAAACATCAAAAATCTGGATGGAAATATAAAGAAGTGATAAATCGAAGGTGTCATTTATATTATATTTTAACATTTTTGTAATCGACAGGTGGGTCTGGTCCCACTAATCATTCTCACCTCACATTGAAAGAAAGGGAATCAATCTCCCCAAAGTGAGAATGTATTGGGAGTGGAAACCATTCAACCAAAGCGTGCTTCTCTTGTGTCTTAACATATGATGATATTAACACATGGACTCATAAAAGCAAAATAGAATGCGACACCATGGACCATAAATTAGTTTCACTAGTTCTTTTAATCCACAACATATAGAGAGTGCGCGTCGAAATCGCGAAGTGAAATATCAAGGCCTTACAACCTGACCTAGGTGCACCCTTAGAACGAGACGAAATTTAAAACTAACGACTAAAACTGATTCCAATTAAATTAAATGGATCTGCAACTGACAACTACAAATTAAACCGTCGTTTACTATAATTAAGTTCATATCTCTCAAATAACGACTCGATTCTACTTTCTCTAGAAACCTCAAATTTTAATCGTATCTTCTTCTCCTCGACTGGTTTTTGCTGGCAAATCATGGGCTTCCTCTCTGTTTTTTTTCGGCTTTCTTTCGGAGGGTGTCAGCGGTCGAGTTTTGGCCGAGTTTTCAGAAGCTTTCGCCCACCTAGTTTGGTTCTAGTGAAGGCTTGTTGAATTTCTCTTCATCTTCACCTTTATCGAGGCGGTGGTCGTGTCCGCAAAAGCTTCGAAAAAATCAGATTCAACCCAAATCGTTTTTGTAATCAATATTCAAAATCACGTTGGTCGTTTCGCCTTTTCAGAGCTTCGTTGTCAGGAGGAAAATAATCAGGATTGTTTTTGTCTCTTTTGTTGTTGTTCATCGAGTTGGGTGTCTATTTGTCTCTATTTCACCAGAGATAGGAGAGAAATTACCATCAGAAAAATGTTTAGCACACGAAGTCATAACCTGCATCAAGCTCGGACATCAAAGGCGTTGTGGAGATTGGATTCGTGTCTCCGTCGACAGCGAGTACGTAGAAATCATTATAATCATTATGTTTTCTTGGTGTTGCAAGATTATCCACATCTTTTGCTCCAAAAGTGACGGGTGTGGGCTATTTTTTGGCATACATGTCTGTTGAGTCTTGTTATTATCTTAGACTTCAATTTTAAATTTGGCATTTTTACTTTGTTAATTTGTTACATTAGGTTTAAGGTTTTTGTCAATTTTAGTATTAATTAGGATCCTAATGTATGGAACCTAGATAGAGTCTGGCCAAATTTAAATATGATGTGATAATTTTTCTTAATAACAATAGATTCTCCGCTTCATCCTATTGTTCAGTCTAACAAATGTAAGTCCAAACCACTTCAACACGTGCTTTAATTACTTTGTCTTTGTACAATATATATGTAGTTGTACCTTGTTGGTTTTTTGTTGCTTCACCATAATGCAACAGCTCTGGTCTCTTAGGGGGTTGATTGAATTATGATTACTATGTATTTTGATTTTAGTAGATTTGAAAGATTTTTGTTGGATTTTGATGTATTAGATTAAAGTACAATGAATTTCGATGGATTATTATTTTAATGTATTTCATTGTATTTTTGTCTAGTGTGAAATTATAAATTTTAAAACAAATACATAAATTTTAACACATTCTATTTTTCTTTCGTTATTTTCTTAATTATTCTTTTTTACAAAATAAATATTCATCTTAATATTTTTACATTGTTTGTTATTTTTTCTTGTTAAACTATAGTGAAAAGTAGAAATTAAAAAACCAGTAAAACATCTTTGGAAATAAAAAAACTACATAACTTAAAATATTAAAATAATATTTATGTATTTGAGGAAATATAGGAACGATAATTTATTTTGACAAGAAAATTTTATTAATGTTACTTAATGAACGCGGGAGAAATTTTGATGATAGAATTTTGAGAAAATATATGAACAAATATTTGGTATGGATAAGTGTGTTGAAATCCAACGTGAGAAATGAGTATTTGATTTGGTCATATCAAACCCCTTTAAAATCACTCAAAATCAAAATCTCATAAAATCATTCAAAAATTTAATAATATAGAATTTTAAAGTACTTTAAAATACATCAACAAAATACCAATTGAATAACAACGTAATGTGTTGTATTTTTAGCAAATACATAATTTAATAGCACATGATTTTAAAATACAAATCCTTTAAAACACAAGATCTAATAACACCCCCTTAAAGATAGTTGCAATCTTTTAATTTTATCATAATAATATAATTATAGTTAAAAAAGCTTTTTTTTTAAAATGTAAGGAGATAATTTAGAAGTAAAGGGAGAAAACGAATTTAGAAGTGAAAAGCTAATGTGTCAAGTCCACAATTTTTAGAATCTTTTATTTAAATTTTAATATCTTAAACTTGCCAAACATATTTACTTTTAATTCCTTTTTAAGTAATTATTGTTATTCCTGTTGCCAAACAAAATATTTTAGAAAATTAAATTAAAATTCTAAAAGGAAAAAAATATATTTAACATATATATGTGTGTAATTAGAAAATATCCCTTTTCTAGGTTTTTTTTATTTATATATATGTAATATACTAGAAGTTTTTTGTGGTAATTTATATATATGTAATATTTTACACTGATAAAATAATATCCTATACCCTCTATCAAATACACACTATGATACTATCCTTCATATAACAATACTCGTATTAACACATTATGAATACATATACAACCCTCGAGGAACTCTTCTGTAACGCATAAGATGGTAAACCGATTGCTTAAACCATAAACAGATTGAAAAAAAAAATTCGTAGTAGATGATACACCCATCCTAATACAAGGCACAAATCTAATATTATTAGTAGATTCTAGGAGCGTTATTAGTTCTAGTATTTTAATGGATTTAAAAATCCATGTCAAATCTAGTGTTATTGGATCTATGATTTTAAAATCTTTATTGAAATCCTGTATTATTCGTTTTATGATTTTAAAATCCATATTGAAATCTGGTGTTATTTGTTATATGATTTTGAAATCCATATTGAAATCATATGTTATTCAATTTTAAGGATTTGCATATGGATTTGATTTCAAATCAGATTTTAGTGGATTTGATATGATTCTCAAGTAAAAAATATGAAGACTCAAACCATGAGTTATCTGGACGGATTTGTATAGATTTGTGTTCTCCCTATAATTCTATTTATTATGATATGAAATAATACATCTTTATATCATATATTTATATTAAACATTCATGATTATTTTTTATGTTATATGATAATTTTCCATTTTACACTTTTTACATTATTTCTTTTTTATTTACGAAAGTTTTATTTTTTTCTTTTGGTAATCATTTATGGTGATCTTATGGATTTGTGTTCTCCCTATAAGTCAAAACTCTCCTCCACGAAATGCGAAAGAATTGTTCAATCACCGTCATGCCTCTTTGAGGAATGTCATTGAAAGAATATTTGGTATCTTTAAATCTCGATTCCTAATTTTTAAACCAGCACCTCCTTTTCCTTACAAGACACAAACAAACATTGTGCTTAGGTGTGCTGGTTTACACAATTTTTTTCGAAAGTTCCTTCGAACAGATAGTTTTCCAGAAGAAACAGATTTTTATGAAGAAGAAGTTAATAATAATGATGAAGTCGTTACAACCAAGATCAACAAAGAGAACAAACCAATCAATTAAATGTGGAGAGATTACAACAAATATGTAGAGAGATTATGACAATCCTCTTATATATTAAAAGAGAAGCATTGGAGACCACGTGTCAAGCCTACAATTTTTCTCTTTATTTTTATTTTATAAAATTTGTATCTTAAACTTGTAGTCAAACACATTTATATTTAATTCTTTTTAAATTGATTATTATTATTCGTGTTGCCAAACATTATAATTTTTATAAAAATATTTTATTTAAATAAATTATACTTTTATAAGAAGGATATATTTTCGTTTTTTATTATTTTTTATATAAATATATTTTTTGTAGATAAACATAATCAATTAGAAAGATAAATACAAGTTTTTATCTTATAAAAAAATTAACTTATTCAAATAAATTTCAAATAAACAACCTCTTATATATTAAAAGAGAAGTATTGAAACTTTTAATATAGATTTCTTTATTCGAAATTTTAAATGTATATATCTTCCAAATTTTTTTATAATATTTTATTTAGAAATTCTCTTATATATTAAATGAGAAGTATTGGATGATAAGTGTCAAACTCACAATTTTTCTAATTATTCTTTATTTCAAAATTTTAGTATCTTAAACCAAACGCATTTATATTTAATTAGTTTTAATTGATTATTATTATTCGTGTTGCAGAACATTAGTTTTCTCAATATAATTTATTTATTTTTAATTTAAATAAATATTTAACTTATTTACAATCACAAAAAACTTTTTTAGTTTTTAAATAAATATTTAATTTATTCAAAGAAACATAATCTTCTCAATAAATGTTTTTTTAATTTTAAATTAATTATTTTCCTTTAAATCTTATATATTAAAAATAGAAACATTACAAACAAAAAAAACAATTACTGGCTAAGATATTATAATCTATTCTATTAAAAAATAATAAATCTACTTAAAAAGTCATAGTGTACCATTTCATTTAGTGATTAGGCAAATAATTTCGTTACAAGTATATTATTATCTATAATAATATATCAAGGTTTTCTTAAGAAATATCCTCTTATATATTAAAAGAGAAACATTGGAGGCCACATGTCAAGCTTACAATTTTTCGATTTATTTTTTATGTTTAGAAATTAATATCTTAAACATGTTACTAAACACATTTATATTTAATAATTTTTTAATTGATTATTCTTATTTGTGTTACCAAACATTATATTCTTAATAAAAATATTATGAATAATTCAAATAAACTTAACTTATACAAATTTAATTTTCAGAAAATATTTTCGTAAATGCTTTACGTATTTATTATTTTTAAAAATTAATATCTTAAACATGTTACCAATTCATTAAGTAAAAGTTTTGTTTAATATTTTGATGATAACAATAAAATTCGGGCATAACCCGGGTTCTAACCTAGTAATATATTATAATCAAAGAAAATATTTTAGATTTTTTCTTTTATTTTTTAGCTATGATTTTAAATCTTATTATTTGATTTCTAAATCTTAGGGATTTGATTTTGAAATCCATTTGTTGGATTTTGAAATCCATTTGCTTGATTTCTAAATCTCATGGATTTGATTTTGAAATCCATTTATTGGATTTTGAAATCCATTCCAAGTAGAATTTTCAAATCCACTAAAATACCAGAACCAATAACCCCTACTTAGGTATACGTTTCTAATTAGGTATATGATGTAATCAGGATAGAACAAATGTAATTAAACTAATCATAACAAGAATTAAGTCTTGCATGATTAAAGAACCCCAGAAAAAAAAAAGTTAGGCACATCTAAACCGGAGCTGATCAAACTCGTTAACCAAAAGGGTAAGTTGGTAAGGGAAGCCAGAGAGAACCAAGTAATTAAAATGAATTAAGGAAAAGAATTTTGTCGAAAGGCACTCTGATTCGATGGAGTAGATGAAGTTAAAACACACAAAAGTAGAGGTAAAAATCATCAAATCCATTTGTTTTCATCCCAATCCACAGAGAAGTTACCTTAGCTAGACACTACCATTGTTGTCATTACTCTTAAGGTGCAAAAAAAAACATACATCAGAGAACAAGAACTCAATGACATAGATATCAAATACACAGAGAGACACTAAGGAATCATTGTTTGGTTCAATACTCACATTTCCATACATGTTTCTTCTCATGGTTTCTCCATTTAAGCATACAAAACGTAAGCAACCATAAGTCTGTATGACTATTTAACTATTTATAGGTATGTGAGTGAGGGCAAGAGAAAAGAGCCAGTTACTTTTATTGCCTGGTTAAAGCCTGAAGAATAAGCAGCAACCAGTAATGCGAGAGGACATAAAAAAGGGAAAGAAGATAAAAGAAACCAACAGGGAAATCAAGAAGCTTAAATTCAAAGCATATTTCTAAGGATGTTGTTGAACACAGGCTCAAATATAACAGACCACTGGACGTTCAACTGATAATTAGTCTATATGCAATGTATCACTGAATCAGAGTATCAAGAAAACAAAGAGATTCATTCATCTTAAAACAACAACAAACTTAGCTTCACTCTTTCTGAGTTTTTGGGCTTATTACTAAGAATCCAAGATTAAATAGGCGATAAACACCTCGAAAGTAAGCATGTACCTTTTGGGTGAGAACTATAATTCACTTTGATCCTGTGTGTTCTCTAAGGCTCTCAATTGTGGTTTTTTTCTTTGTGTCTGCATCGATTTTGTCCAAATCCGTTATGGTTGCAAGATAACCATAAAGGATCCTCTTTTTCTCACCCGTCCTCCCATCAACCTCAACAAGACTCTGGTTTTTATCATCATCTTTGCTTGGAGCTACTGGTTGTACCCTGGCCCAACTCTTACGCCCATGGTTCATCTTCTCAAAGTATTCTGCCATTCTCATAGCTTCCCTGAGCCCTGAATCATTTCCCGCAAACTTGAACAAGGTAATTCCCAAATGACCGTCTCTTCCATACAGTGACTTCGGTTTTCCACCAGTGAGTCCTAGTTCTGTAAATACATGTCGACATCAAAATGAAGGCAGACAAACGAGGCATCGAGTATTGTTACATAATTTAGACCAATAACTAGATACAGGTATCACATCGCACATTATGGAACCTACTATGACACGTCAGAAAATTTAAAACAGAAGTAGAATTCTTATAGAGAGAGCTGGGGGAAATGGTGGCCCACCAAAGCTCCCTTGAGAAGCTTATATACTTCTTACAACATTATTGCTTAGATTTTGATACTGATACTGTATTGGAATCAAAGCTCAAGCCAAAGTTAGACACTGTTCTAACAAATTCCATTTCATAAAACTACAGAAAAACATAGGAGAGAGATGGGTAGGAAACTGAGCAAATTGAAGGCTGTTCCTGAGAAGGTATATCAGTTGATGATAGAATCTTGTTAGGTTCAAGACTCTTACTTAAAATTTAAGAATACATGTTGAGGCATCCTCTTGTGTTAGCAAAACAAAGAGACAAACTTAGACCTTGACCTTTCTTCTGAAAGATCAAGGAGATGAGTATTGTGGCCCAAAGTAGGGGATAACAAAGAGACATCACATCTTTAGAGTATCGTATGTGGGAATTATCTCTAAGGCTCTGAATCTAAATCCAATTGAAGGAGATAACCTACTTTACTAAAATGCATGGAAAAAATAAGAGAGAAATGAGAGAAGAGAATCCTAAGCTGCGGAGTAATCAATGCAAGATTCATGACCTCCGCCAGATGGTTCTGTGCCGGTATGTAAACGCAAGAATAAGGAATGAAAGAACGCATGTTATACCTCTGACTCTGTTATCCATTGTCTGGTTTCCGTAGCCTTCCATGCGCCCTTCTTTATCTTTCCCTGTATTGGTATTATGAACAATAACATGAGGTGGCCAAATAATCAGCTGCTCTTGATTGATTGCTGCCTCTTTGGCAGGTAAATTTTGGTATGCCTTTGAATTATCAGGAGCCTTTGAGAAATTCCATCCCATCAATACACAGAGAGCTTTGTGTAGGCCTAAATGATGCACACGTGAGCTAGCATCATCAAAACAGTATGTGTGCATTACCAAACCATGTGTATCCTGGACGTCTTTAGGAGACCTGTGTTTTAGCATAAGTCGAATTGGAAACACTCATTCAGATCCGCCACACAAATACCGCATACAGTAGTCTAAGGTTTAAAACTCAGGAAAATCAGAATCACACAGTTAAGAACCTTCAATGACAAGACTTGAATTACTATGCACTCAAATTATAGAATGTGCAAAGTAAAATCCACAAATAAGTTTAGTAGGAAATTTAGAGAGTATTTAACAAGTATCAAATGTAGATGGAACAGCCCAATTATAAACGTAAGCTAAGAATGGGGTTGGAAGTGATGCACGGAAAAACATTAAATATTATGAAAACACACATAAATCTTTGCGCAGTTATGAGGAGTACCATCATAACATAGGATAAGGTTGGTAGAATGTTAAAGATAACAATAAAGGATTAAGGGAGCTTTATCATAAGCTTCCTACGTCCAAATAAGTTTAATCTGTGACACAAAAGAAAATTTAAAATATAGACTAGTTCTACTAATGCCTCCTAACCTAGCATCCTCGACAATGACTGGAATGGTCATGAAGTTGACCATTACCTCATCATGACAAGTTGGCAACTAATTAACGACCTCCATCTAGTTAGCAAGCTAGAACAAAGTATTTATGGAAACTTGCACAATCACAGAAATAGAGAGAGCTAAATATCTTAATCACCTAAAGAGGTAAGAACATGAAGTCTATCAAGTTAAAATGCTGGATTCAGGAAGAAAGCTCAACAAATCACAAGCACGAGTAAGAGTAAAAGATAGTAAGCAGACGCTCAATACCAGATTACATGGTGCTGGGACTTCTGACCTAACCATAGCAAGTCCAAGTTGATTAAACACAACTGTAAAAATGCCTAACTCAGGTTCCAAGTTAACTTAGGGCCCTGATTTGAGGGTCACCCATTAATCCTAAAGAACTGCACAATGATTAAAAAAACCTGGAAAACAACTATTGATATCTATTACAAATTTACAAGTATAAGTAATCCTAAGAAGAATAAAAGTAAGCTGGGTGGGTGACCATCAAAAACCAAACAAAGATACATCAGCACGCTAATTATTAAAAGCTACAAGAAACTACAATGATACAATATTCAGAAAGAAATAAGCAATCGAAAGGCAAGGACTAATGGTTTGATTCGAGAGATACCGAAAAAAATGAATACGCTGTGGAACATACCGTTAAAGAAATGAGATACAACATTAATTCCAAAAAGGAAACAAACGTGTTATGGTAGAATCAACTGGATCGAAACAGAGCTTAATGCCTACAGGCTGCAATTACGAAAAAGAGCTTAATGCCCACCCTTTGTTGCTTTGCAGCCAGCCAAAAAAGAAACTGCAGAAGAGCAGTCACGGGAGCAGTAGGTACAAAGAAACAAGAACTAAGACAAACAATACCTAATATCTACGTAAAACATTTAACTTAGATATTCAAAGAGGCCTTTTGATAGGAAATCCTCCCAGTCATAGTATAAGAGTAATCTAAAGGTATATTCAAGTTAGGGCGTAATTAAACCAAGAATTCAAGTAAAGATAAAAACATCGTAAAAGAGGAACACAATCAATGGGAAGCAAACACCGATCAGCTTTTTCATGAACACATTTTTGTAAAATCACAATCACTAAAGCATGTCAACAGTTCAATACTATAAACAAACAAGCTAAAGTATTACTCATACATATTTAACAAAATTATCTCAGGTATTTTAGTTTTCTCTCTTACTTTCTCGGCGTGCCTTTAGACTTCTAAGACACATAAGAGCAATTAAGGTAACCATCAAGAACAACGCAACCAGAGTCTCCAACACAAGCAAACTGCACCGAAGCAAAACACAAACACAATAAACAGATTGAACCCCATCAAACCTGCCACAAACGAGACATTGAAGCCGCTTATTTCTCCCGTCCTCCAAGTAGTTCTTCCTCTCGGACGGATCCTCGAAAACTCGCTTAACAAAACCCAAAAAGGATTTCTTCAATACGTCCTGGTCAACCTGAGGGTGTTTAAGCGCCTGACCTCCATTCTCATATCTACTTGATCCTATCCGCATATGCTTAGCTGCTCTGATATCTTCTCCGACATCCCTACGGAACGGACTACTAGTACCGGCCTTAAGTGATTGATAATTAGGGTTTGCATATTGCATAAACTGCGGTCTTTGTCTCGGCATGTCACCTCTATCGTCTCTCCTATCACTTTCTTCGTCACCTGGATATTTCCTTTTCATCGACCCTTCTGGGCGATCCCAGTGCTTCCTATGATCTCGGATCTCTTCCGGGTGTAGAGGAGGGAGTCGGTCAAATTCTGATCCCATAAATCGATTAGCAGTTGGATCAGCTGGTCGGCCTCGGGGAGGAAATTCATGATAATTAGGCGGAAGGGCTAAGTATGACCGGACACTGCCGTCAGCGAGAGCAATGGTGCGCCGCTCCAGCATATGGAAACCATAAGTCGGCGGAGGAGGAGCACCAAGCGCTACCGAAGGATCTGGGAAAGGAAACGGAGCCGTCGGCAAAACAGAACCCGGTGCAGGACGTGAAGACTGGGCTGTTGGATTTGGGTGATTCGGATGGGATTGGATTGGCACCGGAGCTAGCTTAGGAGAAGGATTCGGCCTCGGCTGTTTCTTACCGGCGATTTTCTGGCCACCCGTCGGCTTGCTATTGATGTTGTTACTACTTCCACCATCGTTATTACTCGAAGCCCAACGTGACTTACAGTTATTGGAAGAGGAACCACCAGCATTAGGAACGTAGGACGTCGGAGGCTTTTGCTTAGCGTTATTGGCACCAACCATCCTCAGTGGCCGTGCAAGGGTTTCGGTTTTCGTATCTGCTGCAACCTTCAGCAATTCGCTGAGAATCGATCTGATCTACCTCGGGAGGATTGTAGATTGAAGGTTCCCAAATATTCAAGTACAAGACTAGGGTTGAATTTCTGAGACTGTGGATCTGGAGGAATCATCGAGGCCGAGGGAGATAGAATTACATCGAAAATGAGTAGCTTGTTACAAAACGAAGTCGTTTTGGGCAGGCGGAAACAGAATATTGATGAGTTTCCTAGCAATTACATATTCTCTTTTCAAGTGGCAGAAAATTTCTCACTTGACACAGAAATGGCAAGTGATAACAAAAACAGAGATACAAAAAACTTTCCATCAACATATAATATTAGCCACCATCTTCCAAGTGTATGTGATCCTTATTGATTCATCTTTTGTTCATCAGGCTTCTGCAAACGAACATCCAACAGGTTCAACATTTGGCAAAACATGTAAAGAGTGAATCTTGGAGCTGTATTGTAACTCCAAAGCTATCAGGACCGTGACAAGACTCCTTTTGAACTGCATATGCCATAAACCATCAGACCTCAATTATCTCTCGTGAAGACAAGAATCATGCATTCTCATGGTCTCCATAAAGTATTAGGTAATTTGTCTTGTTTTCACATAAAACTATATTCTCCTTATTTCTCCGCAATGGAAATCTTGCCTTATAAATGATCATTTATCTTTGTTTAGTGAGTGTAGAATATAAAGATAAGCCAAACCTTGGAATCGTCCCACCACGGCGTGGATCATTCTCTGTTGCTTGTCGGAGAGCCCTGGCAAAAGCCTTAAAGGTCGCCTCTATTATGTGATGAGAGTTTTCACCAGCAAGCTGTTGTGACAAACGATCATGAGAAGATATTGCAAAGCAGATTATAGAAGAAACTCATGAAATTGTATGATCTTGTTTGCGTCTGGAGGGTTGGAATCACAGTACCTGCCGGATATGAAGTGTCATACCAGAAGTATTCACCAATGACTGGAAAAAGTGCTCCACTAACTACAAATGCAAAGGTTTGCAATTTTTTGGCATGAGTTACAACTAAACAACCAAAAACAAATCTAAAAGAGAAAAAAACTCGAGCTATAAAGAACCTGAGTGTCATACGTGCCAACTCTTTGAGTTGGAATCTCCAAGTTGTAACCAAGATATGGTCGACCAGACAAGTCCTGCACAAGAGGTTTTTGATCGCTTTAATCAGTAAGAAAATCTGGGAAGTATTCAGTATTGAGAAAATAAACACATATACAACCTAGAGTTCAGAATTTTATACCAGGGAAACATGTATAAGCGCTTCATCTAGAGGAGCTGTGAAGTCACCAAATCGGTTAATCCCTTTACGCTCACCAAGAGCCTTTAACAGAGCCTAGAGAACAAACAAATACCCATAGATTTCATTACAGCACACAGCTTCCCGAGAAGAAAACAAACTACCATCGCTCATAGGTCTCTAATAAGATCCAAGAATACGCCGGAAAGTGCTAAACAGGGAAGAGAAGATCGTGAAACTAGAGACAGTAGCACTTACAGTTCCAATGGCAAGAGCTATATCTTCATTAGTGTGATGATCATCGATGTGAACATCACCTGTAGCTCTTACATGCACATCAAACAAGCCATGTGAAGCAAGTTGCTAACCAAGACAGACAAAGAGTGAAAAACAAATATTGATCAATCAACATGATTACAATGTATCAAACCAAAGATCATTCCAAAATAAGCTCTCTCTTCCAGGGGAAAATCAATCCATAAATGCTAAATCTGAACAACCAAAAATCCAATAAATCGAAGGAAAAGAGGTGTAAAAGCAAACACTCACATCTAACATATGGTCAAGGAAAGGAATTCCAGTAGAACTATCTGCAACTCCAGTGCCATCCAAATTAATCTTCACTGCCACATTTGTCTCCTTTGTTACTCTCTTCACTTCTCCAATTCGAGCTGATCACATCAGCCAAAAAAAAAGAAGCTTGAACATTAGGAAAATAAAACAATGACGAAATGAGCTTCCATCTCAAGCCATATATAACTAACCTGATTCGATAGAGGAATAAGGAGTATTCTGGGAAACGTTTTCGCTGGGAGCAGAAGCGCAGTAGATAGATTGGCGAGGCTGAGATTGAGATTCCAACTGAAAAAATCGAGGAAGAGAAGAAGAAGCGATCGACGCTCGTCGAGGACATAAAACCATAAACCCGAGCTTAGGTATCAGAAGCTGAGCGGAGCAGTGGCCGCTAAATAAGGAGGAGGCAGACGACAGCTCCATTTGTTTGGCAGCGGAAGGAAGAGGAAGACCCAGAGGAGAAACCAGACAAGAGAGACCAGACTTACCTTTACCTAACGACGTCGTTTTAGTTCTCCTAGAGCCAATTTGTTTTATTGAGTGTTAAATTTTTAACTTAGACTAACTCCAACGCGGAGGTTTTGGTCGGTTCTTGGGCTCACATAATATTAAAATAAGGTTTGGTTCGTTTTTAAGTGTAGATCCGACTCTTAGCTAAGAGTTTTTGGATTGTCTCAAGATACGTTACGTGTTAGACTCTTATTGGCTCGTTGATTTTACAGAGAAGAAACGTGTTTCTTCCTTTCGTCTCCGACAAAGGCGAAATCGAAAGGAGAAGATGTCTTCGTCGTTCAACGAATTGAAGATAAGTTGTTTCTGATCTCATTCATGCATAATCAATGGGTTTTGTCGATTGTTGAAGTTGTGATTTTCGGATTAGTTGCTTCTGATCTCATTCTTTGCATCATCTTCTCCGTAATTACAGACTTTTGTAGGTTGTGTCATTTGTTTCATTAACTTTCTCTGCATCCCAGTCGCTTGTGTTTTTGTTTCATTGCACTGAAAATTGTTCATATTATTCTGGACAGATTTGACAAACATACAGATTTTGAACATTTTTCTGTCTAGATCAAGGGTTTTGTCAACTAAATTCAGTTCTTCTCCGCCGGAAGCTTCACGGCCTTTTGATTGTGACCGAGATGGTTTTGTGTAAGTCACATTGTGACTATGATGTTGTTTATGAGAAAGACATTGTTTAGGAGATGTTGATTCCATCCCTTTTGGTTTTATTCTAGGATTGGCGAAGGTTCAGGGGTTAATGTATTCAATGTTTCATGTGTAACTTTGTTTACATGAAGGTGGGTGAAGAATTCTACGAGATAAAGGTTAGTATGTATGTGGAGAACCTCATATCATCAAACTCATATGGTGAACAGAGATGAATAAAAGATTAGATTCTTGTTTTATTTATGCAGAATCTCTGTTGAGATAGGACTATAACTCTTCTTCAATCTTGCAATTTGGGTTTGTTTTACTCGATTCAATGCTAGATGGAAACTTGATTTGTGTGCTTTCCTTGTTAACTAAGAATTAA
>OVAU01000720.1:0-18295 GCA_900406315.1 Biscutella laevigata subsp. laevigata
CGATATGGAGGTATGATCTGAATCTCTTTAATGTAATCTGGTATTATCCAATCACACTGGTACGACACAGAGTAAATGGTCATGTAATAAGCTAGTGCCCAAAATTCTGTCCAGTAATATTTAGATCACAACTCATGATACTCTATCTTGCCTTCACGGCGACGCTCGGGATCAGACTAACGCAAATGTAAATATGCTGCAAGTCCGTGGAGACAAGGATATTTTTCGTAATCATACACCCTGCAAGTACACCTCTTTATCCAACACAAGCTTTTTATACAACATTTCTTCCATAATTGTCATACTTATATCCTCCTCTCTGGCCTTCAAGATTACATTATACATGCAACCTTTAAATATGAAATATATGCTCACGTGTTTCGCCGTTGTATCTTGCAAAAACAAGAAAAAACAAGAAGATCAAGTTCTATGTTATATCACTTCTTCTCAGTTCTACCAAGTTATATATAGGTTTTACCTAGTTTAATACTACTTACAGTTTTACTTGTTATACTAAGTGTTACCTATACAACTTAGATTTTCTGGGTTTCGTGTACGATTGAAATATTGAAGCATCATCACCTAATCACAATTCAATCTCACATTCTTGTATTGTATACCAAGCATCAATGTGCACCAATCAAATGAGACAAATTTATCAAATCCAATTACAAATCCTAAATCCTATTTCTGTCAATATTAATGCTCGTCCGAATTAACATCCATTTCGAATTCTGACCTATACCTACAGAAACGTCGATGGCGTCGCCAGAGAAGATTGATTGGGACTGAGAGGAGCTGATGAGCGGAGGAGAGGAGAGCTCGAGCTCGACGGCAACGAAAATGGAGAAATGGGGTGGACGAATTTTTTTTTCCAATTCAATTGGATTGAATTGAATTGAATCAATCCAACAAACCAATCCAATCTCACAATAGAACCAATTCACTCAAACCATTTTCATCACTTAAGGGGCATTTTCGTTATGTCACATTTCATTAATGAAATAAGGGTATAAGAGATCTAAAAAGCCTATAAGAGAATGTTACTCTCTCATTTAAGGGTGATAGAGGAGTTGCACTACTCTGGTCCAAGTAAAATATTTAAGAAATGAGTAACAACCTAATTTCTCAAAATAAAAATTATAGTATTCTAGAGACATGTGATTTGGTTCGGTTTTGATCATCATAGTTCGGTTTTTTTGGTTTTCAATTGTGTTACCAAATTGAACCGAATAAAATCTACTGATATTAACTGAATTTTTGGGAGAATTTCAGATCGGTTTAAAAAATTTAGGTAATTCGGTTCGGATAATTCAGGTTATTTCGGTCAATTTTGGGTAGTTCAGTATATTATAAAAAAATTGGTTTACTTTCGATTTTTTTTAAAAAAAATTCAGTAACCCATCGTTTGACTTACCGAATCGAACTAAACCGTTAACCGAACTTGTTTGAAAATTTCTCCCGATCGATTATTGGATGATAACTGAAATCAAACCGAAAATCCCAGTTCGACTTTGTTCGGTTCAATCAGTTTGGTCTAAAATCTCATGACTAATTCTACAAATCTTCTAGTTTTGGTGATTATTATCCAATTAATAACATAAATTCTCAAAATAAAAATTCTAATTCTAGTATTTTACAAAATCTCACTATTTTATATATATTATTTCTTTACTTCTAAATCAATATAGTTTTTCAAAAACCAAATTCCAACATTTTCAAAATATTTCAATTTTTATGAAGCATTATTTATTAAATTAATAATTATTTATAATATAAAATTTTAGTTTTTAAAGTAATAACATAAACCGAAAATCAATTATAGGAAATGCTGATTTATTTCATAGAGAATAATCCCGAAAAAGGTATGTCAATAATCAATATCATCATCATCATCATCATCATCATCATCATCATCATTACTACTGAGTATATACTAATTGCATTTAAATATAAAAACAAATATTAAAATATCCAAAAAAATAAACAGATTAAAAAAGAAGAAAATTCGCGAAAAAGACGATGCACGACATAGAAACTAGAAACCAGAAAGCGTGCTCTGCAATGGTCTTTTCCTTTTTTTCTCATATATAAATATTGACCAAACCATGACCCCTTGTTCATGGAGAGAGATAAACTCGCCGCTCTTTTCTACTCTTTTTAGTTTCCAGTGACCACCACTAAGCACATATCTCGAGCAAACAAAGCTCACTGAGCAAAACCCATTAACTGCTCTCTCCGTTTCCCACTTGTGGTTTTCACTCTCTGTGCAACGGCTAGTTATCGGAAGTTTCCATGGATTACGAAGACGATCGGTAGATTTCTCTTTTGTGTTAGATTGATTATTGTATGTTTGATGCATTCTTAGATTTTTGTTGGTTTTGCTCTTCGTTAGTGTAAAATATAGTCTGATTCGTGAGCTCTGTTTTCTGGGTTTCGCTGAAATCGTTAGATTTGATTTTGGATTTTGACGGATTTATGGGGTTCTTAATGAAATGGTTGGTGAGTCATTTATTGTTTCCATTCATTTGGCATTTCCACTAAATCCACAGTTTCCGAAGAGACCCTTTTTGTCAAAATGATGCTTTATGTTTGGTTCTTGAATCTTTCAACTCCATACAGTGGGGTTAGGATCAAGGTTGAGATCTTGTGATTGAGCTAAAAGTTTTGCAATGTGCTACTCTTTTTGCCTACTTTTGAGTTGTGCAAGTTAATTAGTAATCAGAGACTAAATGTACTCTTTTGATCATGTGATTGTGTGGAATTTTGCAGTAGCCAGTCATGGAATTGGCAAGTGCAGAACTATAATCACCAGACACAGTCTGATTTCTGTAAGTTTTTTAAATCATTGAAGTCTTACAACACTGTGACGAGTGACAAACATGACTGAGTTTTTTATTTAAACCCCAGTGGATGTGCAGGAGTGCACGATGACTGAAGTCACTTTAAACCAAGAAGATCATTCATACATGTTTGATGATGTAGCCACACCAGTGAAGGCGTGTAGTGAGTTGGGTTATCATGTTACAACAGGTTGTGCCTTTTGTTTTCAAGTTTTTATTTGAACTCCTCATGTCTAGTCAATGATGGTTTCTAATCTGAGTTGGGCTTCAGAAGAAGAAAACAGGAAACAGGAAGTGTGCTTTGAAACACGGTCTGCTTTCAAGAGGCGTAGAATGTTACAATTTGAAGACCAACCTATGGAAACATCCTTTTTCAGTAGTGAGAATTTCACTGCAATCTTGAAATCAAGCGTGAGTAACCATCTCTAGCTATGCACACTTTGGGATTTTTTAATGGTATTAGTTGCTTGCAAGCATCGCTTATTATTAGTATATATTTTGACAAATCACCAATGTCAGAGATCTGTTAGAAACTCTCAATCGTTGATATCACACTTTGAATGATCTGTGGGATGTGAAACGTGTTCAGTTCAAGTGTTTGCAAAGTGGGAATCCATTTTGTTTTAGGACACTTTTCTTCTACTCGTATATCAAATTCAAGCTTCTTATTATCTAACTGCCTAATTCAGTTGTTGGGTACCTACCATGGGGAGTTATGTTACTAAAGATTTGCATCTAAGCAACATTTTATAGCTTCAAAGGTTGAATGAGTTTCTTAAACCATGTTTGATACTTTAATTGTTGTTTCTTCTTTGCATGTACTTCAGGCTAGAGAGGAGGCATTTGATGAGCTTTTACCTGATGGGTCTCAGCTTATAGAAGGGTTTTCAGGTTGAGCTCTTATAAATTTTCCAACTCAATCTGGAATACGTTTTCAACTGATTCAAAACTTCCTCTGGTTTCAGAGGATGCAGCTGCCTCAAGCTTTGAGGGACTTGATCTGTATGCTGAAGAGTGGTACGCTGATTGCTTAAATGATGCTGAGACTCCAACCTTACCTGATGACTTGTACATTTCAACCTTTCCTTTTTACCTTTTCCAGTTTAGTAGCCCATTTAATTTTGACTCATTACTATTGTTTTGTTTTCTCTCAGAAACTTTGGTTCTCCTGATTGCCGAATAGATATTTCCGGTCAGACTTCTCTGTTTTGGTCTCTTCTTTAGCTTCCTCTGCCTCTGCCATTTCTTTCTAACATCCCTTTGTTTGGCGCAGAGTATTTAAATGTGCCACCAGAAACAGAAACCAGGGAAGTTAATCGACCTGTTACTCGATCTTCACCAAATGTAATCTTTAAAGGTAAAACCAACGGTTGAATGACTAATAGGACACTGATTTTGTAACAATGATAAAGCAAAACATTTGATACCACTAAGTTGTAATAGCAGGCAGGAAATCTTTCTCAAGACCGGTTTCGAAGCTACCTTCTTCGGTCATCTATCCATTTGCATTCATCAAACCATGTGGAGTTCACGGCAACATAACTCTCAAGGACATAAACCAGAAAATCCTAAATCCACCAGCAAAGCCAAAGACACACAAAGAAGAGCCTCCAGTGATCCAAACTTCAGCATTCTCTGGGAAACCAGTTGTAGGAAAGACTAAAATCCGCACAGAAGGAGGAAAAGGAAGCATCACCATAATGAGGACGAAAGGCTAAGCTAAGTAAGTTAGTACTAAGACTATCCACTGAAGAAAACTTCAAGACTTTTTTGCCTTATTCCCTGAGGCCCTTAGTTCGAGTCAAAGGGCCTTTAATCGGTACAGTGGATACTAATACTCTTCAAATCGGATTATGAATCGTGCTCTTCTTTAGTTTGGTATCTGTAGTAAAAAAAGTGAACTTAACGATTTGTAGCCATGTGGCAGAATATTTTGTTTGGTTTGTATAAAGTCTCTGGTTCTTAAATGTAGCTGAAACTGAAGGCCAAAACTCTGTTCTGTTTTCCAAGTCTCTGGTTGGAGCTCAACTTGCACTGTACAAAGTAAAGAAGCAAACATTTTACAGCTATTTGGACCTATGAATTATGAATTGCTTTTGATATCACGCACATAGATTAAACACCCATGCAAGGCAAGAGCTGATAAATTATATTTTCCCATATGTAAGTTACGAAGTTTCGGTCCAAAACAACCAAGCAAGCTTTGATTTGGTGTCTCCATCTCTCTATTCTATTGTAAAAAAAAAAGTAGTATGAGAGTGAGCAAGTTTTCATTCCGATTACAAAACTTTTGTATGACACAAAGAAGAAGAAAAACTGATACAAGTATAGTTCTGTACTTTTGTGTTGTGGTATTTGTTATCAGTCTGTATGTGCTGATGCAGCTAGATATGTAAGCTGAAGACTGTAAGCTTCTTTGAGTTTAGTCAAAACTTCTGCAATAGATGGTCTTCCTGATGCATCTCTATCAACACATCTTATAGCAATTGAAGCAGCCTTTCTCATACTTTCTGGATCAAATGTATCTTTCAAGATATCATCCACAATCTCAAATGCTCCCGCTTGTAAGTTTGGTCTAGCCTGCATTTAAGTATTACTTAGACACTGGGAGATGAGAACACACTCAGAAGACCAAGTTATAAGAANAATGTATCTTTCAAGATATCATCCACAATCTCAAATGCTCCCGCTTGTAAGTTTGGTCTAGCCTGCATTTAAGTACTACTTAGATACTGGGAGATGAGAACACACTCAGAAGACCAAGTTATAAGAATCATGTTTATCTTACCCATAAGACCAAGTTAAAAGAATCTGGTGATCCTAAGTGACTTAAGGGCTCTCTTCCACAGATTAGCTCCAACAAAACCACACCAAAGCTGTAGACATCACTCTTCTCTGTGAGTTGCAGGGTGGAGTAATATCTGGAACGAAATAGAGTGAATAACGATTAGCTTTCGAGCTCTTTATCCATCATGAACTCTGAGATAAGGTTACTGAAGAGTTTACTCAGGGTCAAGGTAGCCTGCAGTTCCTTTAACAACAGTAGTAACATGAGATGCATCTGCTTTTGTAAATTGTTTTGACAGACCAAAGTCTGAAACCTTCGCATTCATATCTTTGTCTAGAAGTATGTTACTGCACTTAACATCTCGATGTATGATTCTCGGTTCACTTCCGTTGTGCAGGTAGTCTAATCCTTTTGCAGCGTCAACTGCAACTTTTAGTCTTGAAACCCAGTTCAATGAAAGTCTTTTGCTACTTGGACCTGCAGAAGCAAGATAGCACAAAAACTATAGCTTTGCGAGATGAGGAACTGTTAGGTACTTGGGGAATTCGCATACCGTATAGATGATCAGCTAGTGATCCTCCAGGCAGGTACTCATAAACCAGTATATGCTGTTTTGGTTCATAGCAGAAGCCCTCGAAAGAAACTAGATTTTGGTGGCGAATTTGAGACAAAAGATGTACCTAGAATGATACAGTAATAGAAATAGAGTCTTTTAATCAGTACTTAGATGCAAGAATTAGCTTCAAGTTAAAGAGAACTTAACCTCATTAATGAAAGAATCAGCTCCAAGTTGAGTTCTATCAAATCTCACTTTGACTGCAACTTGTTTTCCATCTGGTAATTTTCCAAGGTATACAGATCCAAAACTTCCACGGCCAATCACTTCCTTGAAATTCCTTGTAGCTGACTTGATCTCTTTGTGAGAAAAGATTCTTGTAGTGTTCCAGTTCTGCATCTTCAGTTGTGCTCCTGATCCATTATAAGAATCAATGACAAGCCACACATCGTGGAGGCAAAGAGAAAGAAGTTGTTACCATACTTGTTATATCTCTCTGTTTGTTTCTCTGTCTCCTTGTGTGGATCGACATGAAAACAACGATGAGGATAGTGGCAAACAAAGTTCCACCAATAACTCCAAGTAAGATTGCTATATGGTTCTGCTTCTTGTTTTTCTTATTTATAGGGATAGTGACTTGTGGTGTGTCAATTGTTGAAGACACATTGTTGCACGATAATGAAGAGAACGAAAGACATGGGTTTCCATTTGTCCTGATAAACAGAAACTCAGTAACACTACAACACATGTGCAGACTATTGTAGTAATGCAGAGATAGCGATTTTATACCGAACTTCGAGAGCAGTTCTGTTGAGAGACTGTGGCAAGGGACCTACTAAGTTATTGTTTTCAAGATTCCTGAGAAGATGTAAAAGAAAGATCCTTTTTTGTATGAGTTGAAGATTGAATATGGTATGTATACAAGCTTCTTCTCTGGTCTAAAGTGTCTACTTACAGGAGACGAAGTTTCTTCAGTTTTCCTAAAGTCTCAGGAACTGATCCTTGTAAGCTGTTGTTTTGAAGGTCCCTTCAAGGAATGAAGACTTACTGTAAGTTTTCCAATAAGAACAAACACAGATTCATATAATCTCAGTATTAGATAACTTACAGAATTTCAAGGTTAACCAGATCGTCCAGTTCAGAGCCAAGAGATTTCAATTGGTTGAAGCTCAAGTTCCTGGAGAAACCGTTAAAGCTGTTCATATTACATGAAAACCAACAAATATGTGTTCTTAATGTTCAGTGAATGAGTATTACAGTTTCTGGAGATGCTGAAGGCTGCCAAGATTCTGTATTGCTCCAGTAAGTGATGTATTATGCAAGTCACTGCAGATATAACACACTTGTGTATACATGAGAGAATCTAGAAAGATTGAAGAGTTTCTGACTTACAGTGTCTTGAGATCAAGCAAGTCTCCAAATGTTGGAGTAATGGACCTCAGGTTGATTTCTGAAAGAAACCTGAATCGCCAAAAACAGAAGAAAAATATGAGATGACATCACGAAATTTTGAAAGCAATAAGTAAGGATAAGGATGTTCTTACAATGATGTAACACGACTTCCTTCACATTCTATATGGTTCCAAGGAAGTGGAGTGCACGGATCGTCTTGCCATTCAAGATCTTGCCCGGTAAATTGCTCAATGACTTTAAGTGCAGAGACTGTAAAAGATAACTTGAAAAGATGAACTTTTGCAGGTGGTGAATTTGCTCTATTTAGGCAAGAACAAACATAGTGTTCACCTGTGGTAGAAGAAGCTTCTGGAGGTATTTGGAGGATTTCATAAACCTCAAGAGCATTCACTTGAGGATAGAAGTTGATTTTTCCAAAGGTAATGTATAACTTACTGATTCTCTTTTGTGTGAAGTACAAAGTACTGACTTCTGAACTAGTCACAGTATAATCAGATTCTTTGACTTCATCATTGATCATCACAGTAAAAGAAGGAGAGAGTGAGAGTATCCCAGCAAAGTAGAGGATGATGTAGTAATCTCCTTGTGTATCTAAAGAAAGGCTATATGAGAGACTGTCTTTTCTAGAAAGAATTCTTGCAGTTTGAAGAACAGAAGCTGGAGGATTCTCAGTAATGTTGAAAGGAGTCAATTTAGTGAGTGAACTGAAGCTTGAAGAGACATGAAATGGTGCAAAACTTTGATCTGGATCCCATATTCTATCAAATGGATCTGAAGGGTACCTGAAACGCCAAGAAAACTCAACAAAACACACAGTGATCGAGTTCAGAGACTGAGAAAATCTTTACCTGATAGAACCATTTGTGTATCCACTATTGATTCTGTAACTGCTCTTGAGGATTATAGCAGGTGAATCATCCAAGCTGTTTCTGTAAGCACCTAAAGGAAGTGGTCGTACTTCTAATGAAGAGATAACCGGAATACCTCTACCTTTAATCGCAAGCAAACAAACCAAAAGAGAATCATTGTTGATTTGCCAAACCAACTCTTCAATCCAGGGATCATTGGTTCTGAGATCAACAGTACTCGTGATTCTCCTTCCCAGAGAGACATGAAACGCTGGAGGATTGTTCTGACTATCATAGTTTCTATATATGAATGTGGCTCGAATCAAAACAGAAGACAAGTTCTTCTTCACAGGTAAGTTATAACATTGTCGACCTCGAGAATCCGGGAAGAATCTGATAGGATTAGAAGTTCCTTCGATGTAAGTAACTGTAGTAGTGTTACCTGTTTCGATATAAGCTTTGTCTGAATCCCAAGTGATGTTATAAGCATCTGTGTAACTTGAGCCGCCACAAGACAAGCTCAAGAAACCTGTTTACATTACAAAGATTCAGAAGACAAAAAGAGTAAAGAAGGTAATGAAAAGTTATATGCATACCATCTGGATTAGAGAAACTAAACACCCAAAAGCTACTGAGAAGTACTAATTCCACCCAAAAGAGCATCTTCTGATTTCTTGATTGAAATCTCAAGAACATCTATTATTTATTCTAGTGTGTTCTTAGTTTGTGTATGAAGTTATTCTTTATATATGGGGCAATGATGATGATTCTTATGCACTTTACTCAGTGATCATAATGCATTAAGACATTGTTTAACCAAAATTAATGTTTATTTAGCCTTCCTTACCTATCACACAACATAGGAGTGAGATATGATTATGAGAATGTCTTTGGTTGCTCAAATCTTAAGAATGATTATGAGAATGATGCTTGAGGAAGAATCTTCAAATGCAATGATATTATGTTTTGCTTGGCTTCAACACTAATCTTCAATGCATCCTCCTTAAGCTTTCTCATAAAGGGGAAAAAACATTTTTGGATAAATCGTTTCCATAACTTTGAAAAAAAAACCAAAATACTGCCTCATATAGTTTGGCCTATTATAACATTGTNAAGCTTTCTCATAAAGGGGAAAAAACATTTTTGGATAAATCGTTTCCATAACTTTGAAAAAAAACCCAAAATACTGCCTCATATAGTTTGGCCTATTATAACATTGTTGCTTTAAAAGACTTTATTCATAAGCAATTTCCTCCTAAACTATTAAAGAATTGAGAAACTAGTCTTAGCAATGTATTAAACATTAATAAATATGCCAAAATTTGTTTGATTCAAGCAAAACATTAGGACAAAGTACGATACAGCAACTAAAAAAAGTAAAAAAGACGAGATTACAAAAAACTAGTAGCGATGTTGAGCTCAGCTCAGTACTTAACAGGTGCAAGAATTTCGAGCTGTGCTCCAAGTTTCTCTTCAGCAACCTTCTCAGCCTTAACTCTAAGTTTGTTAAGTTGCTTCTTTCTCTCATAAACCACTTGAGCTCTCTCCTTCCTCTTAACCTCCAGCTCCTGTGTATTGCACATAATCATATCAATCACAGTCAAAAGCTATACACATTTTAGTAGCTAAAGAACTATCATTCAACCTAAGACGTGAGCTCGTTTTATCTATAACTTCTTTGTGAACTAGACACATTTAACTATCATACACCTTAATACGTAAGCTTGTCTTATTTATAACTTTTTTGTGAACTAAACACATTTTAGTAGCTGAGGATCTATACTTCAACCTAAAATCTAAGCTTGTATTATCTATCACTTCTTTATGAACTAGACACATTTTAGTAGCTAAAATATCAACTTCAACATTTAGAGAATCTCTTATAAACAGAGAAGAAACTAATACAAGCAATCAAAGTGGTTGAGTACAACAAGTACCTTGATGGTGTCATAATGGTTCCATCCGACTTCAGAAGAAAGACGGCCCAAGAGACAGTATTTGTGACCAGCTTGAAGCCTCAAGACCCTGAAGTTAAAAGAGTTGATTATAACACAAATGTAGAAAGATTTAGATTCTAAAAAGTAGAGAAAAAGGGTTAAAAGAACAAACTTGAGAGCATCAGGGATGACCATCCTCTTGATCTTGTCATATGGAGGAGGAACACCTTCAAATACCTTCATACGGGCAAGTGCAGCAGCTCCACGCTTTGTTTTGTGTGGAATCATACTGTACAATCAAAACACACAAAAACTCATAACTCAGCTCAAATCAGTTCAAACTCAAAAGTTTCTCACAATCATCTCAAAATGATATATACTTATCAAGACTTCTCATCATATCTAAGGACTTGAATGCATACAAAGATCTAAATTAGGAGCAGGAGTGAGAAACACAAACTGTAACACACTTAACAGGCAAAGAGACGTTCCAGCAGAAGTTTTCAAATGAGCCAATTCAAAAATTCGAAATCTAAACAATAGAGAGATCGAACCCGCGAACGGTGCGCCAGAAGATTTTGGAAGGAGCACGGAAGTGAATGGGACCATGCGATGGTTTAGTATTCATACGTTTGCGAAGAAACCTCATGTACTTCATTTTCTGGCGAACGAGTCCACCGGAGAGGCAAATCTCCTCGCATCGAACAATGACAACTTTCTGGCCATTGAGAAGCTCCTTGGCGACGATGGAAGCCAAACGCCCCAGCATGTGGTGGCGCGCATCGACGACCACGCGCTTCGAGCAGATTCCTGATCCTGAAACCATTTTTCTCTCCAATTGAGCGGCTAATGATTCTCTCAAAAAACGATTTATATTCGTGTGAAGGTTTTCTTCGACCTAGGGTTTTGGGGGTATTCTCGTCATTTCCGTTCAATGAAGTTGGTCGTTTTTAATAATGGGCTGAATCGATTAGGTGCTCTTTTGCCCAGTGACTATAGGCCCAATCCTTGATCATACTGGTCCACAAAACTTAAATGACTAAATTGAACCGGTATGATCGGTTTCGATTATGATTTGTTACTCTGATTATATCAAGCAAAATTATGGAATTATAAATTACTTAATTTTATGGTTTATTTTGGAAACCAAAGAATCACCTGATCAAAGATCCTAAAAAATTACTAACATTTTTCTATAACTTTAATGAAAAAAAAAATGGGATAATAAGATAGATTTAAGAAAATAATTATAGCTTCTCTATATTTTATCTTCAAATCTAACCATGTTCATGAAAACGTTAAATCAATTTTAACATGTACACTTACAAGTAGATTCATGCAGAAGTTTCAGTTCAAGAATCTCAAGAAGCTGCAAGAATGTTAAGAGCAACTTCCTTGAGAGAAGGCATGGTTTCTTGCTGATGAACACAGATGCATTTGTTCCTTGTTCTCCTCAAGACTTGCCATGGACCTGGATAACATCTATACACAACAATGATTCAGCTAAAAAAAAATCAAGAAACAAGATGAGGTGATTAATTTTGCAGGAAAAGAAGAGTCTCACCTGAAAAGGACACCTCCTTTTTGTCCCTTGAAATTGTGGATGTAGTACACTGTCTCCATCTTTGGAAGTAGTGTCTCGGTTAGTGCAGCCAGTTTTGGGTAAAAGAACTTTGGATAGTCTTTTGTTTTGTCTTTTTAAGGAAAACAAGAGTCTCTCTCTCTCTCTCTCTTGATTCGGCTCTTAAGTTGTGATACAAATCGAAATGAGAAGGAAAAGGATACAGCCAGATCGTATGCGGTCAAGTTCTCCATTGAAGATGATTAGTTTTCGGACAGTGTTTTCAACTGCTTCCTTGTAAAGCTCTTCCACTACAAGCATCTCTGAATGGGCGAAAGAAAGAAACAACAACATAAGAACGAGTCAGATGTAGTTATTGTTAGCAGGAGCTTTCAAGGAATTACCATTGACATTGAAATATGGGTATGCGACAAGGAACAGTTCGTCCTCTGGCTTCACTCGATCCGCCATTTTTACTCTTTCAAAGAAACCAAAGTCTTCAAAAAGAGAGGGTTTTGTCAGATAGTCCAACTTAAAGTAGGTTCCACCAAAGACAGTTTTTCGAGCAAATTTGACTTCGTTTGCTTCCGGGAAGAACTGAGATTACGTTATGCAAATTCTTCAAATAAGGAACCTGATCATTGTTAATCTTTATCATTATTCACATAACGATACATACGATTCTTGTGCTTCGAGCCTTTTCTGGAGATAATAGGCGGTCACAAAACTCGCGCATCATATTTATACTCTCTGTCATTTCTGTGGCTCCTTCACCATCACCTGGCACAAGTACAATGGAACAAAACACATAAGAGATAAAGCCTTCAAACTGCATCAAGATGAAAGGCTTACCTGGCACAGATGCAAGACCAGATGTTGGGAACTCAATTTCCTGTAAAAGAGTTCCCTTTGATCACGAATAATAATGCGTGTTTCGTAGATCCATCTATAAACAACCAATGCAAAACTCACCATTAACTGCTTCTCATCCTTCAAAGCCAATTCAGCTGCTTGTTTAGCCTGTATTTTTCAACCACAAAACATCATCATCCCCTATTGCTTTAACTTCACAAGCAATTTTGCAAACGAAACCTTAGCACTACAATGAAGTCCAGTATAAGTCCATTACAATTATTACTAGCTTGTTTCAAGACCCGGAAAGAGATAAGATGTTCACAACTACAATAGAAGGAAACAAAGAAAGCTTACTTGGTTAAGGAGCTCAGTGTAATCACCAGGAAATGGTACATTCTCCACAGATGTGTTATAACCTCCAGAAACAGAACAAACTCTGAACTTGAGAGTCCTATTCGTCTTAGTAGCATCATTGGTACACAAAACATTCTACATTGTAACGAAGAAAGACATTCAACTGATGTTAAAGAACACCAATAGATCCAATCTAAAACATCCATAGAGCTGCTCTAATTGAAAGATTCAACCAGAAGCATTCAAGCTGATACTTGTGTGACTCGGTCTATCAACCCAGAACTGGTTCAAACAACAAATGCAGGATTGTTACAGCAAACAACTAATCTCTGTTCACTGGTTCTTCACTTATAAATTGGAATTGAATTTCAAACCACATCACCGAAATCTTAGATAACATGAAATTTAGATAATTGGATTCATAATCATAAGAGGGTGTGATGAGAATGCGAACAAGACAGAATTTTGAAAAGCCTGAAATGAGAAGAGGAAGAAGACTAACTGAATCGAGGCAGCGAATCGGATCTACCTTAGAGTTAGAAATTAGAGTGCCGGCTAGAGAAGCCGGAGAGACGTTGGTTGCGATGGAGAACGACGGTGACATATGGACCATAGAAATGAAATTTGCTTCAGTATTATTGTGGTGTGCGAATATATTGATTAATTTATTTGTGGAGGGAAATTATATGAATATTATGCATATATTATCAGTACAAACTAAATTCAATATATACTAGGATTTTCAAATTATAATATTGTGATTCTTAAAAAGATAAGATTTAATATTGTTTAATATTGTGATTCTTAAAAACATAAGATTTAATATTGTTTAATTTTAAATTTATTTTATGAGAATAAATATTTAGATTATAGTAAAGTATTATTAATATTAATAATTATTTTAGATATTAGAATAACTTCGATTTATTGTTAAAAAATATTTTAAGAAATTTTTGCATAAAAATTTAGATTTATTTTGATTTAAATTTTATTATATTTATTTCGGGGAAATATTCAAATCTCAGTTTAAAATTTATATGATATATTTCCAATTTTATCTCTAATGCACATTAATATCTATTCAATTAATATACAATGTTTTCTATTTAAAAATTTAACTATTTGTAATACTAATTACAATATAATGATTAATTTGATTTAATTATGTATTTATTATACATAACCATAATATCTTTAATTTGTTTTTGCGTTGTAACTCTGAGAAATAACTCGCTAAAAATTTGGTCTAATATAATACAAGTGAAAAATAGATGTGCCTTATTTTATAGATAATAAGTAGCAAATAAGCATAGTATCTCTTTAATTAATATATAATTTTTTGTCTTTTAAATTTGTATTTTGATATGACATCTATTAATTTTTGTGTGCTTTAAATTATAACTAGAATTATACTTACATTATATGAGGGGTGACGTGTTTTTAAATTATAATGTTACAATATTTTTATTTTATAGAAAACTATATTTTAAAAATTAAATGTATGATTGATAAATATTAATAAATATTTTATGTAAATTTATTTACTTAAATTTATTAATTTTATATTTTTTATTTTGAATATAATAATAATAGTTATATATTGAATTTGTATCATGATTTTATCTGTAGATTAATTTGTTTGACCATTGCATTGAAGATAAAGTTTTAAATCATTTTTGATAAAAGTTGTTTAAAACGTATTTCTAGCTAAAAACATAAATCCAATATTAATATAATTTGATTTACTTTTATAGTTATTATATGTATGTACAAAATTTTGTAAAATGAAAATCTCAAATTATATTTTACTATATTTGTCTTGGAAAGAAGTTCAAACTGAAAATTTATAAATTTATTGGTTAAGAAGATAGTTATTATATTTTTTTAGATTTATAAATATTTTGAAAAACAATTATAATAAATTTCAGTTTATGTTTATTTAAATTTCATGGTACTTCTTTTTAGAAAAATTTCGAAATTCATTTGAATTTATATACTTTTTAAAATATTAAAATATTTTTGTATTTTTTTTAAATTTATCTAGAGAAAATTTTATATAATTTTTTATATTATCTCTATTTAAATTATTAGATTTATTTTGATAAATTTCCAATTTTCAAATTAAAGTATATTTATTTTAATTTTATCTGAACTTGTTCTTTAAATTGATTTTTTTGAATGACATATAATATAATTTTAAATGATATTAGTTTATACTTATAAAAGTGATTCTAAAATAATATTTTAGAGATGTAAAATATACAAATACATATATAAGAAGATCAAATTATGTATAACATAATTATTAAATATTAAAATTTATATTTAAATTATTGTAATATAAATTGAATAAAATGTGTATATCTTAATTTTTTTCATAGTAAATACGTGCTGACAAAAAAAATATAGTTATGAATAATTTCGGATATATTAAATTATATTTTTATTTAGTTGTAGTTTAAAATATTAATATATAGAAGATAGAATTACGTAGAACATAATTATCATATACCAAAAAATATATTAAGTTATAGTAATTATATTATATATTGGAAAAACTGAATTGAATATTGTGAAATTAAAAAAAAGAAGTAAATTAGGATTTTGTTAAAAATGATAAATCAAATTTTAAAATAATTTGATTTTTAAAATTCTTTTTAATTTCTTTTTAAAATTAAAAGTATATTTAAAATTCATTTTTCAATAATATCTTGTGAGAAAATATTCAATAAAATAATTTTTACATATATTTTCAGTTTTGTCGCTAATGAAAATTACAAAATTTCCAATTTTATCCTTATTAATTATTTTATTTTTCTTTAAATTATTTTTTTATAATATCATATCATGTTATATTTTAATGGTTCAAATGTTATGTTTTTTAAAGCGACTCTGAAATAATACTATAGAGATTATAATAATTCTGAAATAATATCTCTATAGTATTATTTCATAATAACTTTTAAGAAAATAACTTGTAAATCAATAAAGTATTACATGATATGTCATTGTAAAAAGATAATTTAAAGAACAAAATAAAAAGGATAAAATTGGAAATCTATGTAATTTTCATTAAGGGTAAAACTAGAAATATATGTTTGAATTTTTAATTGAGAATTAAATATTTTTTCATAAGAGAATATTTAAAAAACGAAATTTTTAATAAATTTTTAATTTTTAAAATAAATTTTAAGAAAATTTTAAAAATCAAATTATATAATATTAGATTTATCTTTTTCAACAAGATACCTAATTTTCCTCCCTAGATAATATTATTGGATTTAATAATATTTAAATAGAGATAAATACAAAAGTTTTATATAAATTTTTCTCTGGATAAATCTAAAAACTAATAAAATAATATTTTAATATTTTTAAATATATAAATTCACATATATTTCGAAGTTTTCCCAAAAATACAATTTTTCCAAGATATACATAAATCTAACAAAAATAGAATAACAAATAATGATTATCTTATTAACCATTAAATATATAAAGTTTTGGAATTTTTTCCAAGACAAATATAATAATATAATTCGACATTTTCTTTTTGCAAAATTTTGTACATATAAATATAACTAGAAAAGTCTTTTTAAACATTTTTTATTAGATAATCATTTATAATTTTATCTTCAATACAATGATCAAACGGGTTAATCAACGGGTCAAATCATTGTTCGAATTCAATATATAACTATTATTATTATATTCAAAGTTAAACATTATAAAATTTAACAAATATACAGAAAATTCTTATTATTATTTATTATTCACACATTTAATTTTTAAAATATAGTTTTATATTAAATTAGAATAACGTAAATTATAATTTAAAACACATCACTCCGCATATAATGCAGGTACAAATCTAGTAAATTATTATAATATCAAAAAATAATTTGAATATTCTATTCTTTTTTAATCTCATATATTAGACTTCTTATAGTTTTATTGTAATATTATATTTATTATTTAAATTAATCAAAAATTAATGTGTCGGACAATTACTATTCTTACAGTAATTTTGTCATTGGATGATAGATACACTTTGACCAGACAGTCACTGCACAAAGCGGTAGGTGATTGTTGAAGGAAGCCATTTAAGAGCTTCTTCTAACACTCTCACCAGAAAACATCACAGATTTGTTCGATCAGAGATGGGCGGAGACGGCAAACTCTTTACTTTAGCGGAGGTTTCTCAGCACAATAACTCTGAGGATTGCTGGATCGTCATCGACGGCAAGGTTCCAAACTCCGATCTCTTCTTCTTCTCATCTCTCTCTCTCTCTCTCAATTTAATCAAACGATTTTACATCTGTTATTCGTGAGGATTTTCTGAAATTCTTTTAAGTGTTGACTTTGATTTACGATCTTGAGGATTCAGTATGTGATATTCGGAGCTGTAATATAGATCTGATCTAGTTTGCGAGTTTTGCTAAGTCTATTATCAAATGGTAGTTGGTTGAGCTTGAGTAATCTTACTCGTCTAAGAAACTACTATATGACTGTTTGATTAATCTCGTATGTGTGGATAAGTCAGTGACGTTTACTGTATGTTATGTGAAAAAGTTTGAAAACCCACTGAATCCAAGTCTCTAATTTTGTGTAATAAGGGAAGAAAATGCGATTAGATCTCTGAAGTTTTCAGCTTTGGTTGTATATTAGGTCTATGATGTGACAAAGTTCTTGGATGACCATCCTGGTGGCGATGAGGTGATCTTGACTGCTACAGGTAACATAGAGAGATCTTTAGAGTTTAGATTAATAATGTCTTTGAACTCCTACAGATCTATCTCTCTTTTCATAGTTCATGTTTTAGTATGTGAGATCACTAGATTGATGATTATGTCTCTTAACTCCTATAGATCTTTCTTGGTTTGTAGGTTCATGTTTTGCTATGGAAGATCACTAATTATGTATCTGATCTCGTACTGATCATTTGTGGTTTGTAGTTTATGTTCTGCTATGTTAGATCACTACATTATGCCTTTGTACGCGTATGGATCAATCTTGGTTTGTTGGTTCATGTTTTGCTATGTAATATCACTAAATTATCATGTCTTTCAAATCTTACAGATCTTTTCTTGGTTTGTTTCTTCATGTTTCATCATAGCGACACAGTTTATGTTTAGAAGGA
>OVAU01000721.1:0-18264 GCA_900406315.1 Biscutella laevigata subsp. laevigata
TGTTCAAGTGTCTCGAATCCAAGCGATCAAAACATCCCTCGACAACCCGGCTATCTGCAACAACTCCATCCATCAAGACCTCACCCAAGTTCCACTACATAATCTCAAGCTTTTCCAAATCTGTTCCGACTATTCCTCCTCATATCCATAAAGACTAGAGCTTGCAAAAGATTGAGACATTTGGAGACGTTTAGGTCGGAGAAACTCTCTGAGTTTTTCTTGTACGGCCGCATGACGTAGCCACAGACGTACACGGTGGCTTCTCTTCAACTCCGCCAACCGTTTCATCACGGACCACCGATCTCTTCTGACTACATCTCGTTATTTCCTCCAAAAACAACATCTGCCAAGTTCCAACCTCATCAGAAACGTTTAAGCCGTGGAAGTAGAAACCATTTTGGTTTGTACGACCGGCGAGGCCGTACCCGGCTGTGCAACGCAAGCTCATTTCAACTCTCACACCCTAAACTCCTCTTTTCTCAACTCTAACTCGAATGTTTCTCTTATTTTAGCTTGATATTGAGCTTTGCTAAGTTTGGTTTCGAATGCTCACAGGATTTGGTGGAAGACGCTCTTTGGCCACTTCTCCTCCGGCCGGCCGCGAAGCGTCTAGAGTGGCTAAGTGTTCGATCTCTCAACTGGGATTGTGTTAGGGGCACTTGATCAAGAAAGCAGGCTGGTGGATCTGAACATAGGTTCTAATCGAATTGGTTCTGAAACTGTGGCAAGCATGGAAGACAATAGTTCATAAAGTGATGGGTTGGAGGATCCGCTATCAGTTGAAGATATGGATATAGAAGCTGAAGATTCCATGCAACCAGCTAGTCATATTATTGCTCGGGATAGACAAAGAAGAGAAATCAAGAGGCCAGCTAGATATGACTCAAACCTGTTTGTGGAACACTTACCGTCCACAATTGTTGAAGATGCCACAGAACCATATGACTATGCAAATGTAGTTAGAAGTAATGATCGGGAAAAATGGCATGAAGGGATGGAGGAAGAGATGAATTCTTTGCACAAGAATAACATTGTGGTCTTGGTCAAGAAACCGGAGAAGCAGAAGGTCATAGGTTGTCGATGGATATATATACACTCAAAGAAGGCATATCTGAGGTGGAGAATTCAAGGTTTAAAGCAAGATTGGTTGCTACGAGTTATTCTCAACGTGAAGGGATTGATTACAACGAGATAGTTGCACCAGGGGCCAAACACATTTCATTAAGGTTGTTCTTAGCAATTGTCGCTCAACATAATTTGGAGCTGGAACAGTTGGATGTGAAGACTGCATTTCTTCATGGAGACTTAAAGGAAACGATCTATATGTCTCAACTGGAGGGTTTTGTTTCAAAAGGACGTGAAGATATGGTGTGTTTGTTGAAGAAGACTCTGTATGGGTTGAAGCAGAATCCAAGACAATGGAGTCAAACATTCAACAACTTTATGGAGGAATTGAAATTCACAATTTTGATACTTGTGTATTTGTGAAGAAGATTGGCACTGATTCTTACATTTATATATTCATATTTTAAAAGGAAGGCTACGTTCTATGCTTGAAATGAAAGATCTCGGGAAGGCTAGGAAGATTCTTGGGATGAATATCACTAGGGACAGATCTAAGTATGTGTTGGAGTTAACTCAGCAAGACTATGTGAACAAGGTTCTGAAACTGCTTAGTATGGATGAAACAAAGTTAGTGTTAACTTCATTGGGAGCTCATTTCTCGCTAAGATCAGCTACAAATGAAATGTTGAAGTCTTAGGCAGAGTATATGAAGTCAGTTCCATACACTAATGTTGTAGGAAGCATCATGTATATGATGATTGGCAAAAGACGGATATAACATACCATATTAAGGTTGTGAGTAGATTCATGGCTAATATTACTAAAGAGCATAGGATGGCGGTTAAGTTGATCATGCGATATCTCAGGGATCTTCTGATGCCAAGCTGGTTTTCAATCGAAGTAAGGAGCTGAAGCTTCATGGCTACTGTGATGTTGACTATGCCTTGGACCTTGATAAACGAAGATCGATATCTGGTTTATTGTTTACAATGGGTTGTACGGCAATTAGCTGGAGGTCTCGACTTCAAAAGGTGGTGGCTTTGTCTACTACGAAATCAGAATATATTGCTTTGCATGAAGTTGTCAAAGAAGCTACATGGCTAAAGCGTTTGACTGCTGAACTAGGATACAGACAAGCTCGGGTGGAGATTTCTTGTGATTCTCATAGTGCCATCGCTCCATCCAAGAACAATGTGTTTTATGAGAGAACGAAACATATAACTGTCAATTAAGTATCACTATATGAGGGAGAAGATTGAAGATGGAACTGTGGACTATGTGTGGTGAAGATTAATACTCTGCATAATCCGGCAGACATATTTACTAAGGTTTTGCCTGTTCATAAGATGACTGAAACATTAAAGATGCTTCAGCTTGTTTCTCAGTAAGGTGGTGTTGTGGTACTGGGACCGAAGGTGTTGGAAGAGCTAGAGAAGAGTATTGTCGTTGGGTGCTGTCCAAGGATGCGAAGTCACTAAGTTCATGGTGGGGTTTTGTCGTTTATTATGAACTTATGGCTTTGGTTTTGTTGTATTGGGCTTAGCTTATTGTTGTTTCAGCCCCATTAAGGATTCTTTATCTCTTTCTCGGGTAGATTAGAGGTTGTTCAAAGTGAGAGTGAGAAAAGCCATTTTTGGCATCAGTGTTCTTGATGCTGGAGAGAATTGAGCTTGTGAGATCATTGTAATCATGGTTACTCTTCATATTCTAGTGGATTTTTCGGGGATCGGTCCCGACGTGAGTAGAATGCGATCATATCGATAGTGGAGACCGAACAAGTTAAAGTTCTCAGTGTCGTCTCTTTTGTTCTTGTTTTTCCTTTAAATGTGCATATTGATATCATCGTTTGGATTCATATTTAGCATGCATGTTTACTTGTTTTGCTAACAAGGGATGGATCATCGGAGCTCAGGTTTGACTAGAATTGGTATCCGAACGTTGGTTCGCTGAAGCTGAGTTTTTTGGAAATCGAGAACGATGTCGTCTACCAGAGTTGAAGTCGATAAATTCAACGGGACTGAGGATTATATGCTATATATGGAAGGAACGGATCATCGCAAACATGGAGATGCTGGGAATCTCAGAAGTGCTTGATGAAGAAGAAGGAAAGATAAAGATCGAAACGGAAAAAGAAAGCAAGGTTGTCGATAAAGTCTGGTTAGAGAAACTGAAAAAGACGAGAGGTACTATCGTTCTTGCAGTCACTGATAATGTTCTTCGCAAGATTATCAAACAGAAATCGGCAGTTGATATGTTCAAGGTGTTGGATAACTTGTATCTGTCGAATACTCTCACGAGTAGGATACATGTCAAGAAAAAGCTTCATGGTTTTAGGATAACTGATGGGAGTCCAATAGACAAAGGTGTTAATGAATTTCTGAAAGTTATTATAGATCTTGAAAATGTAGATCGTGAAGTCTCAGAAGAAGATCAGGCTGTAATGTTGTGATGAAACTTCCACGGGTCTATGATGGAATGCGAGATAGTCTGAGGTACAATAAGACTACTTTGAACCTTGAAGATGTCCTAAGTGCTATTCAATCTAAGGATTTAGATCTCGGAGCATAAGCTAAGCCATCTAAGGATGTCGGGGAAGCTCTGTTGGTTAAGGAGAAACATTCATCGAAAGGTAAATTTCGTTGGAAGAATCAGTCTCAAGACAAGAGTGTGAACAATAAGGCTAAGGTCAAAACCAAAAAGACGTGTTGGTCTTGTGGAGAGCACGAGCATTTCAAAATGCAATGTCTAGAAACGGTGGATCTAAGCTGGATTACAAACATCAGGGTGAAACGTCATAAGTGAATGCTAAAGAGGTTGATGTTGATGTGTTGTGGGTGGACGAAATTCTGAGTATCTCAATTGAAGATATGGAATTAGAATGGATAATCGATTATGGTTGTTCTTATCATATGACTTGGAGAAAAGACAAGTTCTTAACTCTAGATGAGTCAGCTCCTGGGGTTGTGAGCATGGCAAATGATCCTGTATCAGAGGTCAAGGGTATTGGATCTGTAAAGATTGTAATGATTCTGAAGTTGTGTAAACCAAGGTTAGATACATTCCGCAAGTTAAAAGAAATCTAATACCTCCTGGTACACTTGAAACTCAGGGATGCACATACCACTCAGAGAATGGATTGCTCAGAATCCTCAAAGAGGGAAGAACGATCTTGAGTGGTGATCGTCGTGGAAGTCTTTATTTCCTCAGAGAAAGGTTGGATGAGAAAGGAGAAACAAGCTATCTGAATAAAGTGACAGATGACGAGACTCATCTTAGGCATAGTAAACTCGGGCAAATGAGCCAGACAGGTTTATATATTCTCACTCGACGAGGTTTGCTTGATAAAGGAAAAGTAACAAAACTAAGGTTTTGTGAGGACTGTGTGTTTGGCAAAGCACACAGATTAAAGTTTGTTGCTGGTAATTATACCTCTAAGAATCCTTTAGACTATATTCATACAGATTTATGGGGATCTACTTTTGTTCCCAAATCTCTAAGTAATTGTCAATATTTTTTTTAGTATCATTGATGATTTTAGTCGGAAAGTATGGATATGTTTCCTTAAAAGCAAAGATGAAGCATTCAAGAAGTTTAATGAATGGAGGATTATGGTGGAAAACCAAACCAAGAGAAAGATCAAGAAACTCAGATCAGATAATGGTCTTGAGTTTTGTAATAATGATTTTGATTCGATGTGCAAGTCACATGGAATCGTTAGGCATAAGACTTTGGCGTATACTCCGCAGCAAAACGAAGTGGCTGGACGGATGAATCGCACCATCATGGATGAGGTTCGATGCATGCTCAGTGAGCCAGGCTTGTCAAAACTGTATTGGGCAGAAGCAGCATCCACTGCTGTCCATCTCATTAACAAATCATCTTCCACAACCATAGACTGTAAGATTCCTGATGAACTATGGTATAGTAATGAACCAAATTACTTATACTTGAGGAAATTTGGTTGTATATGCTATGTTCATAGTGATGATGGAAAATTGAACCCTAAAGCTAAGAAAGGATTTTTTTTAGGATATCCAGATGGTGTTAAGGGTTATAAGGTGTGGTTAATAGATTATGGGAAATGCATTCTAAGTAGAAATGTTATTTTTCAAGAGAAAGTTTTGTTTAAGGATGATAAGCAGGCACTTGATCAAGAAAGCAGGCTGGTGGATCTGAACATAGGTTCTAATCGAATTGATTCTGAAACTGTGGCAAGCATGGAAGACAATAGTTCATAAAGTGATGGGATGGAGGATCCGCTATCAGTTGAAGATATGGATACATAAGCTGATGATGCCATGCAACCATCTAGTCATATTATTGCTCGGGATAGACCAAGAAGAGAAATCAAGAGGCCAGCTAGATATGACTCAAACCTGTTTGTGGAACACTTACTGTCAACAATTTCTGGAGATGCCACAAAACCATATGACTATGCAGATGCAGTTAGAAGTAATGATCGGGAAAAATGGCATGAAGGGATAGAGGAAGAGATGAATTCTTTGCACATGAATAACACTTGGGTCTTGGTCAAGAAACCGGAGAGCAGAAGGTCATAGGTTGTCGATGTATATATAGACTGAAAGAAGGCATACCCGAGGTGGAGAAACCAAGGTTTAAAACAAGATTGGTTGCTAAGGGTTATTCTCAACGCGAAGGGATTGATTACAACGAGATATTTGCACCAGTTGCCAAACACGTTTCAATATGGTTGTTATTAGCAATTGTGGCTCATGATAATTTGGAGTTGGAACAGTTGGACGTGAAGACTGTGTTTCTTCACGGAGACTTAAAGGAAACGATCTATATGTCTCAACCGGAGGGTTATGTTTCAAAAGGACGTGAAAATATGGTGTGTTTGTTGAAGAAGTCTCTATATGGGTTGAAGCAGAGTCCAAGACAATGGAATAAAAAATTCAACAGTTTTATGGAGGAACTGAAATTAACAAGGAGTGAGTTTGATACCTGTGTATATTTGAAGAAATTTCAAGGAGTGAGTTTGATACTTGTGTATATGTGAAGAAGATTGACACTGATTCTTACATTTATCTACTCTTATAAGTGTATGATATGCTTGTAGTCTCCTCAGATAAACAAGAGATTCAGATTTTAAAAGGAAGGTTAAGTTATGTGCTTGAGATGAAAGATCTCGGGAAGGCTAAGAAGATTCTTGAGAAGAATATGTGTTGGAGTTATCTCAGTGAAACTATGTGAACAAGGTTCTGAAACTCTTTAATATGGATGAGTCAAAGTCAGTGTTTGCTCCATTGGGAGCTCATTTCTCGCTAAGATCAGCTACAAATGAAATGTTGAAGTCTCAGGCGGAGTATATGAAGTCAGTTCCATACACTAATGTTGTAGGAAGCATCATGTATATGATGATTGGCAAAAGACGGATATAATATACCCTATTATGGTTGTGAGTCGATTCATGGCTAATACTACTAAAGAGCATTGGATGACGGTTAAGTGGATCATGCGATATCTCAAGGGATCTGCTGATGCTAAGCTGGTTTTCAATCGGAGTAAGGAGCTGAAGCTTCGGGCTACTGTGATGTTGACTATGCCTCGGACTTTGATAAATGAAGATCAATATCTGGTTTATTGTTTACAATGGGTTGTACGACAATTAACTGGAGGTCTCGACTTCAAAAGGTGGTGACTTTGTCTACTACAGAATCATAATATATTGCTTTGCATGAAGCTATCAAAGAAGCTACATGGCTAAAGCGTTTGACTGCTGAACTTGGATACATTCAAGCTCGGGTGGAGATTTCTTATGATTCTCAGAGTGCCATCGCTTCATCCAAGAACAATGTGTTTTATGAGAGAACATAACATATAGTTGTTAAGTATCACTTATATGAGGGAGAATATTGAAGATGGAACTGTGAACGTGGTGAAGATTAATACTCTGCATAATATGGTAGACATATTTACTAAGGTTTTGCATATTCATAAGGTGACTGAAGCATTGAAGATGCTTTAGCTTGTTTCTCAGTAAGGTGGTGTTGTGTTACTCGGACCGAAAGTGTTGAAAGAGCTAGAGAAGAGTATTGTCGTTGGGTGCTGCCCAAGGATGCGAAGTCACTAAGTTTATGGTGGATTTTTGTCGTTTATTATGAACTTATGGCTTTGGGTTTGTTGTATTGGGCTTAGCTTATTGTTGTTTCAGGCCCATTAAGGCTTCTTTATCTCTTTCTCAGGTAGCTCAGAGGTTGTTACAAAGTGAGAGTGAGAGTAGCCATTCTTGGCATCAGTGTTCTTGATGTTGGATAGAATTGAGCTTGTTAGATCATTGTAATCGGGGTTATTCTTCATATTCTAGTGGATTTTCCGGGGATCAGTCCCGGCGTAAGTAGGCTACTATCATATCGATAGTGGAGGCCGAACACGTTTTTGCTACATGTGCATATTTAAAGTTCTCGGTGTCGTCTCTTTCGTTCTTGTTTTTCCCTTATATGTGCATATTGCTATCATCGTTTGGATTCGTGTTTTGCATGCAGATTTACTTCTTTTGCTAACATGGGACGGATCATCGGAGCCCAGGTTTGACAAGACATTGTCATGAACCTATAGCTCATTGTGATCTTAAGCCAAGCAATGTCCTTCTAGACGATGATCTAATGGCCCTTGGTCTAGCTCGACTATGGTATATAATATGGAATGGGAGGACAACCATCTATACATGGCGATGTGTATTGCTTTGGGGTTCTTCTTTTGGAAATGTTCACTGGAAAAGACCAACCAATGAGTTATTTGCAGGGAACTTTACCTTCTACAACTACACCAAGTCAGCACTGGCGGGAAAAGTATTGGACATTGCAGAAAAATCGGTTCTTCAGAGTGGTCTCAGACTCGGTTTTGCTATTTCTGAGCGCTTGGCACTGATTTCGGATGTGGGACTTAGGTGTTGTGAAGAATCTCCAATGAATCGTTGGCTATGAGTGAAGTTACAAAAGAGTTAATCTCAGCCAAAGAGAGGTTCTTTAAAGAGAAGAACAGGCAGACGTTGAAGTGTTTATACTTTTCTCCTCAAACTTTGCCTATATCATATCAGATCAGTCGTTCACAATTGTAGATTTTACTCTATATTAAACAGACTTACGCTTGCAGAATATTGTTAATGAGTGCTACGTCATTTACAGACAATATACCAATGTTGTGTTTCCTCAGTGTTATTAGGATTTTACTTCATAATTGCTTATCCTCAATCAGGTTCATTAGGAGAATCATAACACACAATTATTGTTAACAAATGCCACTATAGTCTTTTCCTGGGAAGGAATTAAGTGGAAAAGAGGACTAGTTGTTCTTCACCATCACTGTCTTTATAAATTCCATAACTGTTGAAAGCAATTGACTTTGATGTTTGGTATAACAATGATCAGCTCCTTCCAATATTTCCAGCTTGTGATTTGGTATGATCTTCGCAAACTCCTTTGCATCTTCCACAGGTATTGTCTCGTCATCCGATCCATGGACCGTCAAGACCCTGCCATTTTGTATCAAATCATAGCTTTATTTATATCCCAAACATGCGATATGAGTTATGAGAACTTGGCTGAGTCTCACCTGCATTCTTTGTCAATCTTGAGACAAGCTTCATACATATCAGTGTTTAACCTTTCCATTAAGCTCTCCTTGGTAACACGATACCCAGATTTTCCTGTAAAACACCAGCACATTGCTAGAAAATACTAGAGTTCTGAACTGAGACAATGCAGTAAAACCAAAGGAGTAATAAAAATACCATCTTTAACATCGATGAAACCTTGTTTCTTGATTCTTTCCATAAAATCATCCCCAAGACGCTCTGTTATTCCTTTTTTCAGATCATAGCGTCCCGAGAGATTGATTACGTTGTGGATATCTTGATACTTGGAGGCATAGAGGAGGACCACATCACCTCCTATCCATTTAAAAGTTTAGCTGTCAAGATGAGTTGAGAGTATCATGTAATTCAGGATTCACCAAAGTTGGCAAAAGACTGAACAGTACTAGTTACCTTTACTGTGCCCGAGAATTATAGGAACCACACGGTCTATGTTAGAGAAGTGTTGGATAACAGAATGTAAATCATCAGCTTCATGGTTATAGTTACCATAATAGAAACTGCCTTCACTCTCTCTGCAACAATGGAACCCCAAAATCAAATCCAAATCCATATTCTCTCATTCAAATATACAAATCAATGAAATTGATAATGTAAGGAAAGAGACACATACCCATTCCCAGAGAAATCAAAACGGAAAGCGCTGATCCCTTCTTTCTCTATAGCATAAGCCACATTATTCATAATTTGGTTATTCTACATAAATTCATAGGCCAAAGAAAAGTTAATTCACATGTAACTCCTACCAATATATGTAACTGCACAGTATCTTTACTTTTGAGAACTCGTGCACAAATAGCTAACATACGAAATGGTGTATGAATTTCTTCAAACAAGATTCCGAGTTACTAATGGCAAAATTAATCAGTACACAAATTGAACTAAAAGTAAGCAACTTAAGTCACCGACAAAAACTGAGAAAACAAGACAAAAAAGGTTGCAGATTTACGTTGGTTAATCATCGATTACGAATCCTGATTCAAATTTCGATTCAGGGTAAGTGAGAAGAAAGCATTAAAGCAAAATTAGCTATCAAACTAACCTTGTGCGATTGAAATCCATGGCACAGTACCACAATTTCTCTTGAACCAGTTTCGTGAAGCAAACCCACGAGCTTCTCGTCGTGTTTGTTAGGAATCACGATCTTCTGCTGTGCGCAAACTTCAAGCAAAACAGAGAAAAAACAGGAACTCAGTGTAATGAAGAAAGTATTCAACAGTGTGACGAACTCAAAATCGTGAAGGCTAATCGATCTGATGTACCTGAGTTTCCTTCAGACGAATCCATTCTCAACTTGTTGCAGGAGATTTGATTGTTCTTGACGGGAAGAAGGTGAGAGTTGAAGAAGGATAATCTGGAAAAAGGGGAGATTTTGTAATTTAGAGAATCGTGAGGTGCAAATTGGAAGTTATGCAAAAGAGTCATCATGCTTTCGTATCACAAGAACAATACTGAATATGGATGAAAAAAAAAAATTTGTTATTTTTTATATTTCTGAGAGCATCCAATGTACCATTCCATTTTTATTCCGAAACAATAAAAAATAAAGTAACTTCAAAATGGAGTTAAGTTTCCTCCAATGTATTACTCCATTTTTTACTCTAAAAATTTTTACTCTAAAAAAATATTTAAATTATATTTTTACTTTATACTTTATTATTAATTGCTAATAATTCCCTTTATTTATAAACTTAACAATTTGACCTTTTTTTTCAAAACATAAGCTATATTATTATTTTAAATTAACTATTACAATATTAAAAGATCATAAGATTATGAAATAAGCATGTCATATCCAAAGATCATAAGATTATGAAATTTACAAAGTTTTATTTTGTCAAACAAATTATTATGACTCTCCAAATCATATCATTTAAAACTTGAAGGACTATTTTATAAAAAAAAAATTCAACTCCAAAATGGAGTAAAAATGGGATTACTCCATATTTGGAATAAAAAATGGAGTAACTCCATTTTGGAGTTGAAAATGTAGTGGAGTTGGAAGAAATTTTACTTCAAAATGTAGTTTGGAGTGGGATTTAGAGTCGGATTGGAGATGCCCTGATAAAGAGAAATGACTAAAAAACCATTTAAACATTGGATTAAGAAGTATTAGCTGTTGGAATTTGAGGATTTGGTAGTGATAATGACGTAAAAACAAGAAATAATTTACGATGTAATTGGTAAGGCATGAATTTTATCTATGGGAATTAAAAAAACTATATAAAGTTTTTTTTTTGCCAGAAAACAAAATATGTAAAGGTGTAATTTTATTTTTTTAATGTTACAATAAAATCCATAGTATTCCACTTATTTTCTTTGTTTTGTATTTAAATTCCAAATGCAAAATTTGTACAGGGTAAAACATTAGTTTCAATTGTTTTTATAAATTAAATGAAATAAAGTTGGAGGACGTGAGATGAAGGGGCTGATCGTTTCTGCATCTGCATCCAGATGTTGTTCGTTTTTGTATTTGTATCCAACATTTGGATGTTGCATCTAGATGCTGCATTCAAATGCTTTTCGTTTTTGTATCTACATCCAACGTCTAGATGCTATAAATTCAATTTTCATTAATCACGAAAAAGTGATTCTACGTTTTCGGAAAAAAATGATTCTACGTACTCGGGAAAAACATAACTCTACGGTTTTTCAAAAAGTCAGTTTTTGTAGAAAATCACGATTTCATGATTTTCCCGAAAAACCACGATATCATGATTCTGCGTTTATTTCTAGGGATTGCAACTTTTCGGGAAAAACGCGGGATTGCGGATTTTCGCGACAAATGCGGGATTGCGTTTTTTCTGGAAAAACGCGGGATTACGGCTTTTCGGGAAAAATGCAGATAAGCTTTTCGGTAAAAATGCGGGATTGCAACTTTTCGGGAAAACGGGATTGCAGCTTTTCGAGACAAAGGCGGGATTGCGGCTTTTTCCGGAAAGTCGTAATCTCGCGTTTTTCACGAAAAACGCAATCCCGCATTTTCCCGAAAAGCCGCAATCCTACGTTTTTCTGAAAAACCGCAATCCCGCATTTTTCCCGAAAAGCTGCAATCCCGCATTTTCCCCAAAAAGCCGCAATCTCGAGTATGTCTCAAAAAGCCGCAATCCCGCGTTTGTCTCGAAAAGCCGCAATCCCGCGTTTGTCCTGAAAAGCCGCAATCCCGCGTTTGTCCCGAAAAGCCGCAATCTCGCGTTTATCCCGAAAAGCCGCAATCCCGCGTTTTTCCTGAAAAGCCGCAATCCCGCGTTTTTCCCGAAAAGCCGCATACACTCGTTTTTTCCGAAAAGCCGCAAACTCACGTTTTTTTCTCGAAAAGCCGCAATCTCGAGTATGTCTTAAAAAGCCGCAATCCCGTGTTTGGCCCGAAAAGCCGCAATCCCGCGTTTGGCCCGAAAAGCCGCAATCCCGCGTTTTTCCTGAAAAGCCGCAATCCTGCGTTTTTCACGAAAATCTGCAATCCCGCTTTTTTCACGAAAAGCCGCAATCTCGCATTTTTCTTGAAAAACCGCAATCCCGCGTTTTTCTCGAAAAGCCGCAATCTCACGTTTTTCCCGAAAAGTCGCAATCCCGCGTTTTTTGGATAAACTTGATTTCAAAAAATTTGAGATGCAGATGCAGCATCCAGATGATACATTCTACAGCATCTCAATGTTTAACATTTTTCATCCAGATGCAACATCGAGATGTAAACAAAAAAGGACCAAATGGATAACATCTCATGCGTTTGCATCCAGATGATGCATCTGGATGCAGAAACGAACATGCCCGAGGACTGGACATGAGGTTGAGATGGCCCTGGTGGAGGAGAAGCTTGCAAATGTCGAGATTAAAGGGGCTGCAGTGTTGAAGGACTAAAAGAGGGAAGTTGAGACACGACATCACAAGAACTGAATCAAAACGTCAAACTTAAAAAAATTTTGTCCGACATACCAAAAGGGAAAGGTCTTAAGGTAAAGGAACCAGAGGATCTCGATATGCCGGCGGTGAAAAATAATCTGATGAATGCAACTGCTGGGATGAACTCACGAAAACGAGAAATACATTGGCAATAGCATGACAACGAAAAAGTGTAGTGCATAAGGGTGTGGGGATGACGCTGAGGGGTGCGCACGAACCAGAGTCGACCTGCCACAAAGATATGGTTCGATGTAAATTAGATAGAACCCTAACGAATAAAGAATGATACGCATTATTCCCCCACTCGTGGGTAGAATATTTGGCAATGATTGGGTCAGATCACTGACTGATTCTAACGGTGTTAACGAGAAAAGATACAAGTGAAAGACACAATTTAGGTTTAACAAGAGATGGCTAAGTAAAGAAGGTTTAGTGGAAGTTGTAGAACTGGAACCAACCACAACTAAGACAACTAGAGATCTTTGTAGACACGGTATCCAATTGTAGGATGAAGATATCAACTTGGCCTAAACAAGAGTCGAGAGTTGAACAAGAAGGGATCGACAAACTCAAGAAGATATTAGAAGAATTTTTGAAAGATAACATAAGAACCGTATTGGAAGTAGAAAGTCAGAATAATTTAGAATACTTAATTTTGGTATTATTAATAATATAAGTTGGTAATTAATTTTTCCAGCTTTTTTAATAATTGTAATATAAAAAATTTTGATATCATTATTGTAATTAGAAATTTTATAAATTGTATTTCTAATATTATATTTTCGTAGTAAATAAAAATATTAGTTAAAGATATTAGAAATTATATTAAGAATATTATTGTAAGAAAAATTGTAGGGATAATATTAGTAATATAATTATATTAAGAATATTTAGATAACATGGATTTAATGTTATATTTTTTGTTAGATTATCTTCCGAAAATATTATGATTTATTTCAATTTTAATTTTATTATATTTATTTTGTGAAAATATTCTAATATTGACTTTTATATATTTCTAATTTTATCATTAATGAATGTTTTTGTTATTTAAGTTTATAGTATCAAATTATAATTTTTAATATGTAAAGCTGTTATATAAATATACTTAAGATCTTTTAAAACACTATCCAAACAATATATATATATTATAATTATATATTGATTAACATACATATAAATCAAATATATTTTTATTTAACATCCTCGTGAAATATGTAAATCTTATTTCAATCATTTTAGTAAATAATCAATCATTAATTTTTGTTGTTGATTTAGAGCCCGATTGGTTAGGGTTGTTGCTGTAGACTTTTGCTATAGACTTTTAAAACTGTTGGCTGAAGAAACTTTAGACTGTGAAGAAAGGGGAAACTCAGGAAAAAACTCTTACTCTAAAACTCACTCGCTTCTCTCTACCTTCTAGGGTTTGTTGAAGAGAGGAGAGTGGAGGAGTCCCACCACCGTCGCCGCTTGGTCCGGCCGCCGTGCCCCGCGTTTCTTCCGACGCCCTCATCAGCTCCGGTCGTAGCTCCGTCGGTGTTTGTAGGGCCCCTTCTCGCGAAAGCGGTCGACCTCCTCGTGGATCTGACCGGAGAAACCCTTCCTCGCCGGCGTAGCGCATAGTTCCGATCTGTCCTTGGCCGGTTGCTCCGCCGACCCGGGTTTTCCCGTGGTCCCCGCAACGAGCTCCAGTAGTCCTTTCTCCTCTCTCTGTTTCGGGTTTATTCTGTGGAGAAGAGGTCCCAACTTCTCCTCCGCCGTCGGATGGAGCTTCTCCGCCGCCCGATGGAGCTTCTCCGCCGATCCCTGCGTCAGGCGTGACGGCGGTGGTCGATGGTCGGCAGGTTCTCTCGTCGGCGATGTTCCTCAACCACGGATCTGCGACTTCTCACGGTAAGTTTTTCTCCTCCCTCAGATCTCGTCCGGATTGGGTCCCATTCGCGAGTTTTTGCAGTGGAGGCGATGGCTTTTCCGGCGTTGAGCTCTCTTTCCGGCCGGCCGCGTTTTGTTCGGCGCTAGGCAAAGGAGGTGTATCTTTTGCTCTGTTTTGTCACCTCCATCCTCCGGACCCGAGGCCTTCTTAACCGGCCAAGGCGGCGGCGGTTCGTTCCCGGCATGTTGTGCGGCGGCTAGGGTTTGTTTTGTGTTTCTAGGGTTTATGTTTAAGTTCTTTGGGCTTGAGCCTTGTAAATCCAATTTCCTTGGGCCTAGTTGGGATGTGTAATCTAGATTCCGACTTGGGCCTTTTATAATTTTAAGAAAACCTTTAACAAAAAAAAAAAAATTTAGACTGTGAATGATGTTAATTCTATATTGAAATTATTGATTTTTCAAAAAGTAAATTTATAGATAATAAATTATTATTAATTATATTCAACTATTAAGAACATCCATATATTTTTCTTTTAATGAATTATTAAAATATAAATAATATAAATATAGATCAAAATAATATGAAAATGGATCTTAAAAGAATCATAAAAAATAAATAATGATAATTTGATTAAAAATTTGTATTAATAAATTTATATGATTTCATAAATTACTTTTTAGTTTATAGAATCCTCTTATATATTAAAAGAGAAGTGATTTAGGTGACGTGTCAAATGCACAATTTTTTATTTTCATTTTAAAATTTATCTTAAACATATTGGCAAACGGATTTATACTTAATTTCTTTTTAAATGAATATTCTTATTCATGTTTTCAAACAATATATTCGTAGTAAATATTTTTTTATTTATAATTTCGTTTTTATATTAAATTTTTAATTTCTAACTGAAAAAATCTTTTTTTTGTTTAAATAATTAGAAAGATAACTATATAAGATAATTATAAATTTTTAAAAATATTCGGTTAAAATTAAATATAAAATTAAAAATGGAACACTTAAATATTGTTTGTGTTAACTTATTCAAAAAATAATATATCTTATCGTATATTTTTAATTTTAAATATCTCATGGTTCAACAAATTCCTTTTAGAATTCAGAGAATATAAAGCATTATCAATGGAAAACTTTGTTCCATTTGGCAACATAAACGTTGCTTTGCCTACTGCTTCAATTAAGTTTGTAGGACCTAATATTGTATTAGCAATAACGTTTGTGGGTTTTAACTCATATAAATATTGTTTGTGTCTCAGTATAGTGTGCGTTGTACCACTATCTGGAATACAAATTTCTCTAACTTTTTTCTTGGATAATGATTAATCCATAATTGTAATAAGCAAAATATTTAATTAAGAAAAGTGAAATTTATTTTATAAAAACAGAAGTACAATAATTATACATTAAGTTTTGTTTTAAACCAACATTATTAAAAACAACTGAAAAACATAACTATACATGACTTTTATTTTAGTGACTATTCAATGGTTCACCATAATTCTCAACCACAGGTGGTCTCGTCGAAGTCGTTACCAAAATCGGAAGCCTCGAGGTGCGTTGTTCTCTCGAAGCGTTCCATAAGGTTAACTTCTTTTCCCTTTCCCCTAAGGGATTCTTTGTACAGTTTACAAAGATAGGCGGAAGTTCGACATAAAATGGACCAATGCCCTTTAGATCCACAACGGTAACAAATGCTATCACGCTTCTCGGTGATGTTACCATGAACTTATTTTCCTTTGGATCTTTCCTCAGGTCGGACCCATTTGAAAGATCTCTTTTCTGGTGGATTAAAGAATTTTCCACGACCACGGTATGGTCGACGACCACGACAGCAACCTCGATAGGACGAGTTGTCTCGCTCCGGTTTCATCTCAGTGGCATTCACTTCGGGAATTGCCCTGCTACCGATGGGCCGAGAGTTGTGGTTCTTGATTAGCAGTTCATTATTTTTTTCTGCTATCATCAATGCCACAATTAACTCTGATAATCTTTTGTACCCACAATTTTGGTACTTATTTTTATGAAACATGAGATATGTCTTGTTTAACATTTCTGCTTTACTGACTGGCTTGCCACAATATTCCAATTGGGCAGCTATTCTCAACATTGCAGAATTGTACGTTTTCACTTTTTCAAAATCATGAAATCTCAGGTTTGTCCACTCATATGTGGAAAGGTGATTTCCCTCTGATTATCAAACCTTTCTTTCAAGGCTTTCAATAATTCAGTGGGGTCCTTTAAATGTGCATAATCATGCATAAGATTTTCATCGAGATGTTTTCTGAGGAAAATTATTGCCTTAGCCTTTTCTTGAGGCGAGGACGTGTTTATCTCCTTGATAGTGTCAGATCATTTATCCGACTCTAGAGGGAGCTCCACATCGGTGGTCCATGCAATATAATTGACTCCGGTAAATTTCAGAGTTGGGAACTGGAGCTTTTCAATATTTGTCATTTCTAAAATGAAATAATAAAGTTTTATTAGAATTTATTAATTTAAAACAACCAGCTTATATGAATAACAACATCGAAAATAAAAAGGTACAAGGTAATAATAAGCAAGGCGGTATTCATACATAATTCTACGGGAGTAGCTTCTCCAACGAAGAAACTGTAGATAGCCGAAAGTAATATATCTAATATAAAAGCTAACATCAAACCAGACATTTTCTTATAAAAGCGAAAAACTAAACGATTTCTTTGAAGAGAGTTTGAGAGGATTTGAAATGTTTGGATGATATAAAATGAGTGAAAGGTGAGTATATTCATAGATTGAAAATCACTATTCATGACTGTTGAAGTAGCCATTTGATAAGGTAAAATTTTTGAATTTTTTCTTTATTACTGTTTGAAATCGATCGTAAATATTTATAAATTACTAGATACAAAATTATGGCTTATGAGTATATATATATATGTATAGGTGGTATAACCTCATATTAATAGTAATGAAATAAATAGTAATTTGATAATTTAATCATAGAATTTAAGACATGGAACAATTTATAAAGCGACAGTGCCGACCGATTAATTAAATCATAAAGCGGCATAGCCGACCGAGTAAATAACATATAAGGCAGCTTAGCCATCTAGATTAATAATATATAAGGCGGCTTAGCCGTCCGGGTTAATAATATATAAGGCTGTTTAACCGTCCGAGTAAATAGTATATAAGGCGGGTTTAGCCGTCCATAACAATGATGCATAAAGTAATTATATTATTATAATAATATATTTTAACGAGGCGACATACCGCCCACCATAACAGTATATTATATGTAGAGTAATCGTACTGATAACCTGTTATGATAATAGATTAAAAGGTTACCGCAATCGGGAAGTATTGAACGGATTGGAACTTTTAGATTCTCGAAAGAGCGGGATAAAAGATGAGAAAGTTTTTCTCTTATATGTTTTCTCTGAAGTTTGTATTAAAGTTGTGAAGATTACAAATGAATTCTAACATCTATATATATAGTAGTGAAAAAGATGAAGTTACTATGCACACATAGTGACCTGAGCTCCACATATTGAGTTCATATGTAATGGTCAATTATCACGTCTCTCTTCTTCGTTGAAGCCATTGGTTTTTTTACTTTTCCAACACTTATATAATTGTAAGGAATATAATAAAATCTACAATAATATTTTAGTCAACAATTTATGGATATGTAATATAATGGATTCGAATCTTAATAGTAATACACTGATTGTAATAGTAGAAACCACTAAACTATAGATCAGTGTTTTAAAGTAATACTAGCATTTTACCCGCACCAAAGTGCGTGTTTTATGTT
>OVAU01000722.1:0-18254 GCA_900406315.1 Biscutella laevigata subsp. laevigata
ATATGACAATACTACCCACGCCTTACCGGCTTGAGTATTTGCAAGAGGGCTCAACTTCTGGTGCTGAGAAAAGATGTCTTCGATATGATTACAGATACAACGGGTATCTATTTGATCGGTTTGGATCAAACCACCTTGGAGCTGATGTGTCCCTGCGTGAACTATATCCTTCTCTCCAATTTCTTCTACTGCTACTGAAAGGATAATCAGTATCTGTTGTTGCTCCTGATGTCCTGCTTCTTATTTCGTGTTCGATATTTTCCCCAGAGAGAAAGAATGGTTGATTAGGGATTTCGATTTCAATTTCTAAGTTTAGGAATTTTGAAGAATCGAAACTTTGGAGGAGAAATTTAGGGATTAGAGATTTTGATTTTTGAGTCTAGAGATTTTGATTTTTGGTGAACTTGTTTATCTGTAACCAGAAATTTTGAAGAAGAGAGTGAGACGGAAGAAGAAATTGAGAAGGTGCAGAAATGGAGAAGGAGAAGAAGGAGCCGTGAGAGAGATGAGAGAGTTTTGTTTTTCTAATAATCGATTGATGCTAAATCTTAGGATTTGGGATGTTTAAATGCATTCTAAAATTTATTAACCTTAACGTTTTTTAACTTAATAAAAATGAAAGCTTCTCCTCATATTAGAGTCTTTACTTCAAAATCGATTCTAACTTATCAATCTGGTTTGCAAAATGGTTTAATAACTGATTTCGAATTTGTTCGGTTCTTTCAATTTCAAACGCGAATTTGTGTTTGTGTGTAATCAGCACTTAAACTTATCATTTAGGTAGCGTTAGCAAGAGGGGTAAAATTTAGGTAGATACATCGTGACCTGATAGTTCTTGGGGGATACAGTCCACCCAATTAAGAATAAGTAGTTCTCCTTTTTGTATTTTTAGCGAGAGATAAAGGCGGGAAATGTGCAAATGCGTGTCATTAAATTGCAACTATTACACACGTATATTATGCCGTACCGTGCATACGATATACGGATGTATGGTATTTCTGTATTTGAATACATTTTTTATAATACGTCAATGCGATTATTATTCCCAGATAAATAAATAAACTATAATTTATTGTTTTTATTTCCAAGAGAAAAGGAATATTAAAAAATAAGGTAACACATTTTTTTTTTTGTAGAATACATAAAAGATAAAATTCCAATATTCCAGTTTCCTTGACAAAAACCATATGTTTTTTGTCGGTCGTTGTAGCTTCTAAAATATCAATCAAAGAAGGTTCTTATACAAAAACCCAGTCGAATGACCATCAAAATTCGCCATTTCTTCAATTTTGACTCCTTAATTTTTCGAAATGTAAAGTTACCCATTGAATTGGTGTAAGATTGTTTTAAGTTCACTTTCCACCTCTTAGAACATGTACAATTCATGGTTCTTAAATTGGGATTCTTACCTAATAAAATAATAATAAAATAATTGTTTATTATTATTTCTTCCTAAGAACCCCAAAGAAACAATTCTTATATAAGAAACTTAAGATAGAGTTCTTAAGTCTGATTAACATTTTAATAATAAAAAAGTTAAGAATCCCTTATATTTTTAGCATTGTACATGCTCCTAGCACCCTTGAGAAATTACCTGTTTTCTTGTTTGTACACATGTTTTCTCCTTGGAAAACAAAAACAAAAATCTGTACGAAAGGTCTTTTATTGTGCAATAAGTCGTCTAAGATGATCAAGAAACACAGACAAACTAACATCATCTGTGAAAACATTACTCTCGCCTGAAAAGGTAGCATTCTCATCAGAAGGATTCAGTTTTGCTAAAAGAAAACGAGCCTGCAACAAACAGAGCAAGCAAATCAATCTCAGAGACCTCCTACATGTATAACAGATCACGGTTACTGAACCTCTAGCTAGGGATTTTACATCATCTGGTCGGGTAATGGAAGATATGTACCTGTGAACCATATTGATCGCATATGACAAGACGTGGAGTGGGAAACCTTTCGCTTATAATTGTGTCTGCATAGTCACGAGGTGACTGCAACAGATCCACAAATGCCTGACACCAAGAAGATCAGACTCTATAAATGTTTAATCTTCTTCTCTTTTTAAGATGATGAATGATAATACCTGGTGTTCAGGTTGATTATGGTATCCAGCTTTTCGCCATTGAGCTATTGTAGAACCGTGAAATATTACAAGAGTGAAGTATGAATCCAACAGTAGGATTCGGTCAGCTGCAATGGATGCTACATCAAGAAGGATTGGTTCTGGTGGTGAATGGAATGAGAAAGAAACCAGTGAAGGCTGAATCATCACGACTGAATTAGCAACGTTCTCTCTGTTCAATATCATTCTAAAATATGCTGTTTCGTCTGGGCTGTTGTTAAAGACCTAAAAAGATAGAATTGGCATCAAAGATTGTTACAATAACTCAAGTCTCTCATGCATTTATCATCACTGAAAGCGAGTACCTGGACAAACTGAGATCGGCGCAAGTGAAATATAAACTGTGGGAAAACTGATAACTGGGAAGACAAGCTAAAGGAAGAAGGATTGCCCTTCTGGTAATCTCCCAACCGAGAGCATAGATTTATCAAAGCTTTGTCGATCCACCTTTGGGGATTAAACTCAGGCTGTAAAAGAAGAAGCACAAAACCTATGAAGCACTAAAACATATCTTGATCTAGCAGCTTTTCAACTTAAAGAGATATAACTAGCTCTCATCAACGAGTACCTGCGTCTCCATTTTAAAAGAAACAAGCCGTGCCATAACCACAGCAGCTGCTTCTTGGTCAAAACCAGTTGTCAACTCCTATACTACGTTAATTTTGAGGAATAGTTAGAGATTATAGCTACATGAAGAAAGACACATAACCAGTCAAGTAATTCTCAAATATGAATTTGAACCAAAAACTTTAGTGGAGAAACTATTGAAGTACATAATATCAGAGGTAAACTAGTTCTCCTCACAAGAACAATCTAATGAAAGAAACAATATTATATAGTTCCACCATGAACCACAACTCCGATTCATATATACTAACACATCAATCATATGAATTTTTTTCAAAAAAATGCAGTAGTATATTTGTTTTCGTAAGATTGTGTAAGAACCACTTCCTCACATAATCCAACTGATTACCTAGTTAAGATTTGTAAATAAATTAGTAAACTACTACTAAAAACTTGCCTGTAAGCTTTCAGTACCCATAACCCATCTTCTTGAAAGAGTTGTAGCCCGGAGTCTTGTTTGACCATTTGAGTGCTGATAACTACAGAAACATGAACTTTCATAAGCAGAAAGTATCCTCACCTCTGGATCAATAAATTTCAACAACATTTTTAGATGTAAAACTTCAAATCTCTTACTATGTTAAAAATTGGAAGTAAAACTGATTGCTCTGAGACTGCAAAACAACATCAGCTGTTTCCCTTTTAGCAATTTCAAAAACCAAACATATGGAAGTGTTTTTGTCAAGGCCACACATCTTCCATGCGCTCGTATGTCCCTGACCGATGACAGTGTCACTGCACAATGGTCCTTTCTGCAAGCAATCATCAGAAAATAAACTTATGGATCACAACAAGCTTGAGGAAAAATAGATACCTTCCCACTTTTATATGATACCTTTTCAAGAGATGCACAAGGACCAACAATTCCCTGAACTTTGATATCCTTTGAGCAGTTAATCTCAAATATTCCACTTTAAGAGGGAAACAAATTGTCAGAAACAACTCACTGAAGATGAACAGAACAGGAAAGAGTTATTAAACTTTTTTTATAAAGAAAACATACATGAAAGTTAGGTATTACCATGAGGACAAGCCTAGATCATTTTCACCTGACTGAAATACGCGCCTGAGAGAATCCCTAAATACCGAGTGGCCAAAACTTTCGGCAAGAACGACAAATCCACCAGTCTGCTCAACTGCAACTTTCAGCTCCGCGATGCCAACCTATAGATGCACATATTAAACAGGAAAGTAGCTGCGGAACAAGAAAACATCACTAGCAAATTTCACCCACCTGATCAACAGAACTTGCAAAAACATCGAGAGTATGGCCTTGATGAACAAGTTGCTTCGCAAGCCCTTCATAGAACTTGACGGCTTCGTGGTAATACAGAGCAGAATCTTTATCAATGTCCTTATGAGACCGAATTGGTTCAGAAAGCTCCTGAGAAACAATCTTGAAAAAGCCATAGGAAAATAATCAGTTTGCACCGAGTTTCCAGTAACGGATATGATAAAGTGAAAGAACGTACAGCTCCAGGGCCTTCAGTGGAAGGTCCACCAATAAAAGCCATGATTCTAGCAGCAGAGCCAGGAAAGCAAGCTCCTAAGAGAGCAGCAGCGATTTGAAGGGCAACACCAGTGCACCTCGCAGGGCGGAGATCAGCTGCAACGTGCCAGGGGCTGTTTCCCAGTTCCTCAAGAACCTAAAGCAGGAAACAATGGAGTTAACTGATAAACACAAAGTTGAAGTTAAGAGAAGATGGTAAAAGGCCATGAATCTACATACAGAATGAAGAGTAAACTGGCAATCGGAGACGGGTAACAGAAACCGTGCAATGTCGTCGGAAGAGAGGCCATCTCTCGCACCGGCGATGATTCCGGAAGAAGGTTTAGGGTTCTTGACGAAGAAACTCAGCTGGTCCAATAGCTGATCTTTGGTACAGTCTTTGTTTCCATGGAAGAAGTATGATTTGGTGCAGTATGGGAATCCGAGCTCGTAAACGCGGACTAATGAATCGAAGGTAATAAGGCCGACGATGGATGTATCGGGGAGGAAATCTAGAGCTTGGAAGAGAGACGATTTGAGGAAATCAAGGTCTTCAGAGATCAAGCAAGTGTCAACGACCAAAAGGAAAACAGGAGGAGTAGGCGAAGAGTAGGAATCGCAGAGATACTCAACGGTTGTGCAATGAGGAAAAAGCTCCGGAGGGAGATTATTATCGGCTATTGAGGAGTAACTCGACGGGAAGTGATTCCGATGGAAACAGAAAGGACAACCCCAGGTGCAGGCAGAGAAATCAACGACGGAATAAGGATTTAAGACGGATCGACAAGTACGGCAACGGAGAGGAGAGTAAGGAAGGAGAAGTGAGTAATCGGTAAAAGACCGAAGAGGTTTGAGAGGTGTGTAAATGGCGGAAACTGGAACTTCAGAGTCAATCGATTGTTCCTTCTTCGTTCCAACGGGGATGATATTCCATGGCATTCGAACTCCATCTTGAGCTTCAAGCTCCTCAAACTCCGCCATGATTAATGAAACTTCTCTCCAATCTCCAGTGATCGATCAAATGCCTCACAGAAAACTTTCAACACTGAGCATCCTTAACACCATTGACCAGTCAAAGAATCGGAAATTATAATTAAGAACTTCTATAAACATAGAAGAAACTTTCTGGATGATTCAATCTCACAATTTTTTTCTCAGATACATCACACCATTACAACAACAATCTCATTCCTGAGCAAATGTTTTTAATACACAATCTTGAATCTACGAAACCCAAATCAAAACACAGTAACATTCAAGTTTAACAAAATCTACAACAAGAAAGATAACAAACAAACAGAGAGTCTTTAGTTCGTGGGAATTCTTCAGGGGTTTGGATCTTCTGATCGAGTCCATTCTACAATCGACTCGTCTCCAGCTTCTGCTTTACAACAAAAGGTTTTTAGTTACATGAAAAATCACTCCCGTTTATGATCATTGATATATTCTAAGTACCTTTCCCAGGAACAATTATGACAGGTGAGGATTTGCAATTGTGGAAACAATACTCGCTTACGCTTCCTTGTAGCATGCTGCATAATTCCAAACGAGAATCATGGAATCAAGAAGAGAAAAGAACAAGACATAGATCAGAATTAGTATGTGTTCTCTTATATATCTAACCTTCTTACTAAGCTTCGGCCTCGTGTACCCATAATTACAGCCGCAGGCTTCACTTTCTCTGCTTCCTTGCATATAACTTTACCAGCTTCACCTTCAACAACACGAGCCACACACTTCACCTAAAGGTAACAAATCAGTATCAGGCTACTTCAGTGAACTAAATACACAGCTGCAATATGTGTAGTGTCTTGATTTTGCATTATGCGTTTGATAGCAAATGTGACCATGAATATGAAAAGACTAGAACGAGTGTTTTGAGAGACAGTACTAAGCTACACATCGACATACAATTCCTACCATTGTCTCTATAGCCACATGAGTGTATTGAATTCTCAGGCCCTAACTTAGCAAACAAGAAACAGTCTCTTCCCTTAACATTATAAGGTAAACCAAAAAGGGTAATGAGCACTAACCATGGCAACTCGAAACGCCTCAACAGAGAGTTTCTCCATCAGAGCTTGGCTCATCTCGTAGACAACATCGTTCTTAACACCTATAAGGTAAAATCAATCTCACAAATTTTCTTAGATACTCTAATTCCAGATCTGGAACTGCAAATGAATACTCAAATCGAAACTATATACGATTCAACATTGACTCAAATGAAGAAAGTGAGAAGAAGAAAAGGGAGAACGAACTTGAGACGGCGTGGACAAGATGAAGAGTATCAGCGAGGCGACAGAAATGAACGAGAGCCCAATCGAAAGCGTGTTTGCTATTGGGACCATGATCAACGGCCACGATTACATCTCTACCTCTTCTTCTCTCTCCGTTCTCTCTCTCTAGTTCAGGCTCTGACACAATTGGAATCAGCGATGGCAACACGACTTCCCTGAAACTGTACTCTTCATCTTCCATCAAAGGCTCCATCTCCGTCCCAAATAGAGAACAAGACTGGTTTTGGATTTCGGTTTTCTGGGTCTTCACGGATTCGATCGTTCGCTGGAGATGATTACTTTTGAATTTCTTCTATAAAGGAAGTGAGTTGTGTGTAGCGAATTTGATATTTGATTTGATTTTTTTGGGGTCGTTTGGTTGCTTTTTTGACGCGTCGTGACTCCACACCATCGATCTGTCGGCGGCTTTCCAGAAGAAACACTTTAATAATTTGGTTATTCATTGTTCATTAGCAGATATTTAATCAATAACAGTTAATATTAATCTTCATCTAATAGTACTAATTTAATTAAGATATTTATTCAAGTATCTTCGATTTCGGATGCTGGTTCGGTTTGTTATCCTCCGGTTCAATGGATTTACGTAATATATCTCTTTTTTGATTGCTAACTAATGCGCGAAGCATGCAAGCCTCCAACCCAACACGTAGAGTGTATCTAAAGTGTTATCTACTTGCTTATGATGGTAAAGAAATTTCATACGTAACTTATTGCTTATTGTTTAAATAAAAAATCTTACCAAACGTTTATGCATGTAGATATATTCAACAAATTCGTATTTAAGAAAATTTCGTCTAAAGGATTTGTACGTTAGGATTTAAAGTCTTTAACTTGATATACAATAATAGGGATGGACAATTAATAAACTGTAAGTAAAAAATTAAACTGAAATCGATTGAAAAAAATAGGGATCGAAATCGAAGAAAACCAAACTTCAGTATTTAGGATTATGTTCGAATCTTTGGATATTTATTTTTTCAGTTCGGTTTAGATTTAATTTCAGTTATTTGTATTTATTATTATTTTAATGTTTAATGTATTTTAAAATTTTAATATTATATTTTTAAATATTCGAACTCGAACCAAACTCAAACCAAAAGACAAAAATAGCCGAATAAATCTTCTAAACTCCAATTCAAAAAGCCAAAATCCAACAACTTGAATAAATACTATTCGAATTCGAATGGATATTCAAATGCCTATTCTAACTGTTAAGGCAACCGTAACTAGCGCGAAATCTGATTATTTTTGCCCTAACACAAACAATAATTTATATTTTGGTTACGAAATACAATCTTTCATCTTCGATCCTAAGAAATCAGCCGTAGGCCAAAACCCAACCACGTAATCTGTTTTTAGTCAACCCATTGAAACATATAAAAAAACCTCTTTTATGTAAAAACGAAATGAATTATCACATTCTTGCTTCACAAATTGATTTCTTAATTCTTGATTTGTTTTTGTTAATTTTGTCCTCTGCACAATCGCCAAGACGACGTGAAAACTCACATGGCCACATGGGCAATAGCCAAGATGGGTCTTTATAAAACAAAGTCTAAACATTTAGTTGCTATTTACATTTTCATTCTCTCTTCAGTCGCATCTTCTTCTCCTATGGCTTCTTCCTCTTCCATTGATTTTTCTACTGCAATTCTAATAAGGGTTGATCAATCTGGCAAAGGTGACTTTGTGAAGATTCAAGAAGCTATTGATTCTATTCCTCCTAATTTCAACAACCCTCAACTCTACTTCATATGGGTTAAGCCTGGAATTTACACAGAAAAAGTGGTGGTTCCAGAAGATAAACCCTACATAACATTGAGTGGAACACAAGCTTCTAACACAATTCTCACATGGAACGATGGTGATGACCTTTTGGAATCACCAACTCTCACAATCTTTGCCTCTGATTTCGTATGCCGATTTCTCACCATTCAGGTCATTTTCTTCATGATTCATCGTATAAATCAAATATGCGCATGATTATTTGGTTAAACGGTTGCGTTTTATTCGATTGTTAAGAAAGAAACTGATATTGTCGTGTATTTTTGGATGTCTTGTATAGTATAGAATACGTATGGAACGGCGGGACGTGGGGTTGCATTACGAGTGGCGGCTGATAAAGCGGCGTTCTACGGTTGCGTTATAACGTCGTACCAAGATACTCTCCTTGACGATAATGGAAATCACTACTTCAAGAATTGCTATATCGAAGGAGCCACTGATTTCATTTGTGGAAGTGCATCTTCTCTCTATGAAGTAAGTACTTACGTCTAGGACTGGCCAAATTACCCAGTTCGGTTCGAACCAAATCAAACCAGTCCGAAATAGAAGGTATCATGAAATAACCGAACGGTTTCTAAATTTCCGTAAATGAAGAATTGGTCTCGAATCGAGAACCAAATTAATACCTGAAATTAAATAATAAGAATATTTGTAATATTTCTTTACTAATTAAACTAATATTATTTCAAAATAGTTAAATATTTTATTCCTTTTCTAGATTTTTTGGTTATTTTTGATATCTTTGACTATTTCTGGATATTTTCAAGAAGTTTGGATAAAAAATAACTAAATTGACTTAGATCTAAAAAACTCGGTTAGAAAAGATCGATGTTCAAATACTCAAAAAGTAATTGAAACCAAACCGGTAATGAAAAAATCCTAAAATACCGAACGATTCATAAATTCTTCAATCCAAATAACTGAATTGAATAAGACCGACCCGAATTCGAATAGGTAACCCGAAAGCCCATGCCTAATTACATCATTGTACATCATTTTTAATAATCAAATTAGTCTGTTGGAAATTTATGTCAAACTAATATGTCCTATATATAAATGTGACTCGTAGAAATGTCATTTACACTCGTTGTCATCGAAAAATGGGTCGATAACGGCGCAAATGAGAATATCGGAGACGGAGAAATCAGGGTTTACATTCTTGGGATGCAAGTTAACTGGTTCGGGTTCAACGTACTTGGGAAGACCATGGGGAACTTATTCTAGGGTTGTCTTCGCTTATTCCTTCTTCTCCAATGTCGTCACTCCAGGAGGTTGGAACCAATGGGGAGATTCAAGCAAAGAAAAGTATAAACAAAATATTCACTCTAATATTTTGTTTTGTGGTTGATTTTTTATTGTGAAATATCGTTGACTAATGATGTAAAATTGTGCAGCACTGTATATTATGGTGAATACAAATGTTATGGTCCAGGAGCAGACCGGAGACAAAGGGTAAAATGGTCAAAACAATTGTCTGATGAAGAAGCTTCAGTTTTCTTGACCAAGGATTTTATTGGCGGTGAAGATTGGCTCCGACCTCCGCCTTCTCACTTCAAGAAGGCTTCCAAATTATAAGTATACAAAATCTAATTCATGGAATATTGTTTGATGATCAAATTTATTTAGTATAATTTTCTTTATTTCTTGCTTGTATAAATTCCTTTTATACATAAAGGTTGTAATTAATTATGTGTGATGTTACATTATTGTAATTAATTGTGTGGATTTAATACTCATTGTAAAAAGAATTTTTATGTATATATCTACAAATACTTTCTTTATTATTTTTTAGATTATGATATGAATTGAATGGGGAAGAAGTATATTACTAATGATTCATTATACGAGTATTGACTTCCCCTCTTATGAGAATATGAGTTGACCCGCCGTGAGTTATATAAGTTGGAAAAAGACATGAGTGGAATTGGGTAAATTTTGAAAAGAAAATTTGTTTAATTGAAAGGTATTTTTGGTAATCCAATATGTATGTAAAATTAAAATTAAAATATTATCATTTTATCGTGCCAAGGAAATCGGGTCTAAATACTAACAATTTTTTGGGATCAGATGTTTCGTCTACTCGTGGCTCTTCTCATTATGTAATTCGGGTTAAAATTGTTCTATTAGCTTTAATCATTTGTGGTTACTTTAATCAGCGACATTAATGTTGATTCGTCTTTCATCCTTGTTGTTAATTGTTTGGTTTTTTTTATCAGATTGTTTAGTTCGTTTTTCATATTGTTTCCGAAAATATTCTTAATTTTTCGCCGGCTTAACTATCAGACTTTTTATATTTAACCACCAATTTAATGTTCGATTTTCATGATTGTATTTCTTGTAATGCGATTATATAATTTCAATGAAAAAAGAGTAAATTATATATCATCAAACGATTAAAAATACAAATACTGAAATTGGCCGATCAACCTTCCATCGCCTGAGCTCTGGTCAAGCCTCACAGTATTCTTCTTATTGCTCTAAGTATATATCTCTTATGTAAAAAAAGATTTAACTAAACTTAGCTCTTCTAGTTTTACATAACACTACCGGAATAATAGACCAAAGCTTTCTCTTTTCAGTCTCCGGTCTAAATGCTTTGTGAACTCCGAATAGATTGTCTTAAAAGATCGCAACTTTCAACTCTCCATTCATATAACAGTACCATCTTGAATTGTTGCCTTTTCAACTATCACAGTGATTCCAGATCGAATGTAGAATCCTTCCTCTGGCCTATCCGCTTCTTGAACATCCTGAAAACATCCAAAAAAAATGTCTTACAAGTCTCGATCTTCAAATCGTCGGAAGAAATTCAAGAAAAGCTTACGTCTTTGTTCATAATGATCACGTTTTTACCAATCTTTGCATTCTTGTCAATGATGCATTTCCTACAAAATCACCACAAAAAGTTTACAGACAAATCCTTTGAAGAGGTTTTAGTTTGTATGTTGATGTATTCTTACCTGATCTTTGTGTCTTTACCAATACCTATTGGAACTTTTCCTTCAGCTAGTAGAGAAGCAATCTCCGATTCAGTTTGGTAGTAATCTGCACCTAACATTAACGTATCCTTTTGGAAAACAAAAGAACCAAACTCAGTTTTGTTCACAACAATACTGTAAATTCTTTGAGAATCGAGAGAAAAATGAAGATGAACCTGAAGCTCAACTCCATAGTCTAGACGAGACCGTTCACCAATGATGGAGCGTTGGACAATGCATTCTCGCAGGAAGCATCCGTGTGAGATTATCGAATATACCATCTACAAAACAGGAACCATTCAAGATTAGCAATCAGAATCGGAGAATCAAGTGAATGGATTTCTCGATACATACGCGGCATTTCTCAGTTTTGGTTGGTGGGAGAAACCGAGGAGAAGTGTAGAATGGAGTGTCTGGATCATAGAATTCAAACTTTGGTCGCTGCAAAACAAGAACAGTAGGTTGAGAAATGAATCCAAGAGATCATTATAAGGTTGAGTTCTAACCTCCTCAGCAAGAGCTAAATTAGCCTCATAGAATGACTTTATAGTTCCAATATCTTCCCAGTAATCTCTGAAGATGTATCCCTGACAAAAGACAATACAAAAGTGTTAGATCATTGTGTCAAACAGATCCAAAACAAGAGTGAGTTCTTTTACAATCTTACTTGAACATTGTGATCTCTTATAGCTGCAGGAATTATTTCAGATCCAAAGTCATGGGAATTGGGATACTGTTGTGTCAGAAGTTTTAACAATGCTTCGGTTTTGAAACAATAAACTCCCATTGACGCAATGTATGGAGAATCTGTTGCTTCTTGATGAGACAATCCAAGCATTGTTGTGTCGGTTTGCTGTCAAGAACAACATAAAAGATTTTCGCTTTTCAAAAGCTCTGTGGCTTTATCTGTTTAAAGAATCAGACAAGACCATACCATTGATTTCAGATCGATTCCTATTGGCTTCTCAGAGAATTGAATCACACTCCCACCTCGATCAATCTTCACTAAACCAAAGTTCGATGCACGGCTGAAAATTTCACAAAATGCCAGTTTCAAGAACAGAGATTTCTCATACAAGAAGAGATCGAAGAAACTAACCTTTCACTGACTGGTGCGCACGAAAGAGTAATATCTGCATTACTATCTACATGAGACTGTTACAACACATCGAGTTAGTAAAACTACTAAGAGATTAAAGATGATTCAAAGATTCTGTCTAGAGATAAAGACAAATACCTGAACAAAGTCCATGTAGTTCATTCTATAGAGATGATCTCCAGACAAAATAAGTATGTTCTCAATGTTCCTGTTCTTGGCATCCTATTAAAGGTATAAACAGTTATTATCCTCACAAAAGAGCAGAAACTTATCAAACAGTGGAAGTGATCATAAGTTCATACCTCAAACACCCACAGAAACTTTCGGACAGCATCTGCTGTTCCTTGAAACCACATTTTCCCAGCTTCTCCAGGTGTTTGTGTAGCAGCAAGAACCTGTTAAGTTAAGAATTGACTGTTTTTGTCTTTATTCATTGGAAACTCAAGAACATGTTTAGTTCATACCTCTACGAAACCACCTCCAAAGTTTATGCCATTCCCAAAATAAGTACGAGCTAGATGTCGATTTAGAGAAGCCGAGTTGAATTGTGTAAGCACGAAGATCTTGTTTATGCAGCTGTTTATACAATTACTCATTGGGATATCAATCAGCCTATAGCATCCACCTAATGGAACCTGTATAATGTTGAGACCTCATTACAGAAAAGACACTCCTGAGGTTTTGATCTCAATCTATGTAAGAAAGAAGAATACTTACAGCTGGAGTTGCGGCTCTCTTTGTAAGAGGGAAGAGTTGAGCTCCATTGCCTCCTCCTAAAATGATCGCAGCCACGTTTTGGGGGTCTGCCTTTCTTCTCTCAAACATCGAAGTGTTTACTGTCTGAACAAAAAAGCATCAGACGAAATCATTAACTATGGACTTAATTCTGCAGGAATCGATTAAGCAATTCTTAAGCCTAAAGCTATGTTTATGTAAGAGAGGAAAGAGTCATTTGATGAACATACCATAGCCTCTTTTGGATTCTTTGAAGTGGCAATAGCGTACACAACACCACGCTTGAACTTTCGATTCCCAAGCTTGTTGGAGTCCACATCAGGAGCAAAACGTTTAAAGAAACCATTGTTGTTGATCTGTTTCTCACCCCAAAATCTGTTCTCTACATTCTTGAAACTGAGTTTTGGCAAGACAGAACTGCTTGTCCCCAAGGAAAAGTAGTAAGAAGAATCCATCTTTTTAGCTGCAACAACACACAAAAGTTCAACGACAGAGAAACCTCGGAAAGTTAATAGCAGAAACGGTTGTGGCTCAGAAGAATAATTAAAGCTTCAAGTAAAGTGAATAACACACAAAGCGGCTCAGTAATAACCAAAATTGTAATAGAATAATCCAAGACACATTGTTCAAATCTAAGCAAAGTGTTAAAGTGAAACCGACCAGAGAAATTTTTTGTACACATAAAAAATTATATAGAAAACATAACTTGAAAGTACCTAACACATAAATCCTCGAAAGCTACGAACTTTCCACAAACCCAGATCAGTCACAAACACAGATCCCCGGAAATCCTCAAAGTCTAATATTCTCAAAACACAAGAGAGGAGAGACTCTTGAAGTTTCAAGAAACTACTCTAGACTCCATAAATAAACATAGTTTCAAAGTTAAGGAGACAACACAATCTTCCAAAACCAGTGTTGGGTCAAGAAGAAACATTCTAAGAAAAGGAAGAAGTTTGAGTCATGATAAGAAGCTTTCATCAAAGATCAATTGATCTGATATCATCTTCTTACGAGTCTAAGTTTCAACATCAAAGGTTCCATTTTTCATGATTAAAGGGATTAGAACCCCACAGAAATCAAAATCAATAATGAGAATGCGAAACTTTTTCATGTGCAGAAACCAAAAACAACGATCCAGAGAGAAGAGTCTATGAAACTAAGTTCCAGAACAAATTCAAACATAAAGAAAAAAACAAAATTTGAAGGAAGAAAATTAAATTTTTATTAACGCATTATGAACACAATAATAAAAACCATGAGAAGAGTGATGATTATTAACTCACTAGACTTTTGTTGTTGTTGTTCGTTTGAAATGGAAGAAAGAGAAGAGAAGAAGTTGTGAATCAGTGAAGTGAGAGCTTGAAGGAGGAGGAAGCTGTTACTTTTTTCTGGTTTTGTCTTGTGATCTCCCACGAGAAAGTAAACTGATTTTCTCTCTTCTCTAAATTTAATTTGATTTCTTTATTATATATAAAAAATAATACTCATCTCCTAATCAAACTAGGACCGGGACAGAGGAAACAATTTTCAATTTTATTATGATTATGATTATATATCTATAAAATATGTTTTATTCACATTAGTAAATTTCTGATTTTATGAAATTACTACATTGGTAAAGAAATGATTATTATGTATTTAAAACAAAAAATCACGAGATAAAAATTATGATAATTTTTTCAGTCAAGTTTTGCTACATAGTTTTAGTAAAATATTATTTTTAATTATATAACTATATGATCTTAAGATTATAATATTTATTATTCCACTTCACTAACAATATTCATATTTTCTTAGCACCAAAAAAAAACAGTGTAATAAGATAGGAAATTTCTCTTAAATAAACTAATAATTCACTGGTAATTTTATTGCAAAAAAAATGTGCACGAATAAAATAAAATATCAGCATAGTATTTAATTTGAATTAAATTATATAAAAGGAAAAGAAAGAAAACAAAATATCTATGAGACCATGTGACTGTTACACTAAACGGACGGCTCTAATGCAACATGGACACTTGGCATATTTTCATCCGACGTTGTGGGCCTTTAGGTCCATATTCATCTACACACGTGGTGAAGCAATAAGAATCATACAAAGTTTGTTCCTTTTTTACAATTTGCTTTAACAATAATACAATTAACTTTTTCGATGGTATATTTCGGTTCTGGTCCGGTTCTTTCGGGTTTTGATTTTTTGATCTTCAATAAAAGATCCATTTCATATTCGAATGTAAATCGGTTCGGATTCGGTTTGGTAGTATTCAGTTTTCGGATACCAATTGAGGATCTGAATTGAAACCGAAAATATTTCGGTTCTCTATTCGGTTCGGATATCTTTCGGGTATAACAAAACCAATTACAAAATAACCGGAAATAACCGGAAATAACCATCAAATATCATTAAAAATCGAATTTTCGGTTCGGATACGGTTCGGGTACTCATGTATATTCGGTTCGGATTCAGATCTAGTTTGGGTACTCATGTTTAAATTGATTTCATTGGTTTAAATTAGATCCGGTTTAAATTGAATTCATTGGTTTTGTATATTTTCGGATCCAATTCGAATACCCATGAATATTCGGTTTAAACCCGAACCGATATCCACAAATATCTTACTTAAGATCCATTCGGTTTTTAAGTAAGATCCGAAACCGAATTTTCGATTCAGTCTAATCGGTTCGGGTTTTAATCCCAGAACTTTCTCAGTTGATTAACTTCTTTACGTCTATAGTTCTCATCTACTTCAATATGGAAATCATGATACAGAGAGATCATTACTACAAATCATTAGTTTTTACTTTGTTTGATCAATAATTGATTTTTTTCATTCAATTTGCTTATTCTGTGAGATATGTACACAAAATTGATTATTTCCGACGGCTAGGGTTTTATAGAGAGGGTACGATAAATATCTAAAACAGCTTTAAAGTGTTATGCCATGTGTGAGATTTTGACGTTTTGATTGATGCTTAATATATAGATATATATGTATTTGCTTTTTATTGGATCGAATGAAGAAAAATTTACGACCGCACAATTGTCATAGAACTTATTGATTGACTAAAAAATGTCCATTAAAGTTTTTTTTTTTTTTTTTTTTTATATTGTCATTTTACGACCGCACAATTGTCCTAGACTAAAAAATGTCCAAAACACCCATAACATACTACCATAAACAAAACGCCTACGTCGTATTGATTAAGGAATGATATTGTCTGCAAATTGGCAACAGTTTAATATTATAGTCATTTTTTGAATTTTTGTAAAACGAAGAAAAACTCACTTTAAATTAAATTTTGGTGTGTACTACACATAATTTTTGTTTATGTAGTGTGTCAAGATGCTAACACTAACGGTAAGTTTTCCAAAAACTGATTTTGATAACTGAATCAACATTCTAACGAAGTTATGGAGTACAAAGGAGTAAAATTAACGGAACTATTGAGAGCTCTGATGATTATTGTATACATCAAGAGGCAAGAAACCGGAAAGATATTCGAGAACCAAACCAATGACAATTCAAAGCTGTTTAGGTGTTGGTGGCACGAGTGTAGATCTGCTGGCTAGAGTGAGCAGCGACCATTCTGATCAAACCTTTAGCCATTAGCTCCTTTATTGCCCTCCTTGCAAGAGACCCACTAATCTGTGTGTTTCAACAATTCAGAGCACGATGAGCCAAAAGAAGAAGACATTGTATGTTTAAGATAAGCAGAGGACTAAAACCAGCAAGTTCTTGTTGTCTACAAGCTCATTTGAATCATGTGGAAACAAGATCCAAAAATATGTTTCTCAGAGAAACTAAAGATGCAGTGAGATAGAAGTATATATACCCTCATACGGTCAGAGAGAATTGAAGGAGTAACGAGCTTGAACTTAGGTGCTTCAGTGAGAAGCTTGTCATATGTAGCTTGATCAAACAACACCATGTTGTTCACCTTCTCCTTTTGCTTTCCCTTGCTCCACTTCTATTTTGTTTAACAAAACATACATAGGAAATAAATAGCAAAATAAGAACAAAGATCATGAAGAAACCAACATTACAAAACATAAGCTTTCACACGGTGATGTTTTGCTGCATAACCAGATCTAAATTACACATCTTGCATTGCTCCATAATCAAGATAAATCTAGAGATACAGATTATTCTCATTGACAGAATGAATCACAGACTTAAGTTTCTAAAACTGTATTAATCAATGAAACAGATATACAAATCTACTTCAATCTTCAGCCAGTGCATAATTAACCTTAATTCACCCAAATGAGATAAATCAACCTCCCAGGGGAAATGATTAAACTAATGTACACAAAACCAAAATCAATTTCTCAAACTATAGACATCAACAGAGATTTGGTAGACTTTGTTGCTCACAGATCTACACTACAAGTATATCACATTGATAGCATGTCATATGAAGATACATAAATGGATAATTGACGAAACGAACCTTCTTCTTTTGTTTTCCACCTCCGGATTTCGCCGGCTTCGATGACGGCGGGGGAACCTTGTCCTTCTTTGGCGCCTGAAACACACATAAATTTTCAAAATTAAAAGCTGTCACAATGACAGAAAATCGTACGCATAGAGACAGAACGGGATAGAATAACCATGATGTTATCGACGTAAACGGAGTAACAATCGGCGAGTAGAGTATAGAAGAAAGACGAGGCTGACGGAGACGACAGTGAGAAAGATTGACAATGTTAGCGTTCTTGCTTTTATATATTAGGGTTTCTGAGTTCTGTGCGTTAAGAGGCTTATAAAAGCCCATTACTAGAAAGCCCATTATCTGTTGTAATCACATAATAAAGGTTCTTATAGTAACTAATTGTCACCAAAATAACAAGCCGACCTTAGCTCAGTTGGTAGAGCGGAAGACTGTAGTAGTTGCTGTGATCTTTAGGTCGCTGGTTCGATTCCGGCAGGTCGGACTTTTTTTTCTAGTTTTTAACAATTTCCACATTTAACGAATAATTTCTACGGAATTTAATATTTTAATAAAATCCTTCACACGGAAAATCGATTTTCCAACCAAAGTAAATGTAACGTGTCAGTTTCTCTTTTTGTTAATTTTAAACTAGGGGCAGACCCGCACGTTATACA
>OVAU01000723.1:0-18251 GCA_900406315.1 Biscutella laevigata subsp. laevigata
GACTGAATATGTTCTTGACTTCATTGTTCAGAGGAAGAATGTTGATGATATGCGCTCATCAATTAGAGATAATTGTTACAGGGACCAAAACTTAGACTTCAGGGACAAACTCATGAAAAATAATGTGTCATCAAATTCCATGCAATCATTAGTCAATCCTAAAACAATCTCTTGGATAAAATTGACTAACATCAAATTCATTTGGTTCAAGCATTTCATCGAACACCTCTCGGGCAATGATTTTCCTATGATCTAGACTAGGTTAACTACTCCTATTCTAGCATTAAGATCGTGAAATTGATGAAGACATTTGTTCTACTCAAATTCTAAACCATATCTAACAATCCAATTAACCCATTCCTAACCATAATCCATAAGTTATATGGAACTACTCACAACACATCCATAGAACACTTAGAGAATTTCTAGACATGGTTTGTGAGAAGGATTTAGATTAAGAAGGATGAGAAAATCAAACAACAAGCAATCAAAGACAAGGAATCAGAGAATATAATTGCAATAGAAAATCACCAAGTAAGAGATCTAGAAAATCTCATATTTAAACTCAAAAAGACTTAAGAAAAACTGCTTAAAGCTTGATAAAAAAACGTGCTTAGGGTTTTAGTTCTTTGGGCTCCCTTTTATACTTAGCCCAAAATTACAAAGAAAAACGTTATTTAACTGAAAACACGGTACCGGTCAGACTGACCGGTACCCTTCACGGGTACATGTTTGTCCGTCTGAGTCTGGGGAGGGGATCGGTCTGTGCACTGGTGAGGATCTTGATCGGGTACGTTCCTACCCTGTTTGGGATGTGTGTCCCGGTGTATAGGCACCTGTGAGATTCGTGACATGTATCGGTCACCTGTCCAACTTTCTGGTGGTGCATCGGTCAATGGTACCGGTCTGGTTGACCGTTACATGCTTCAAGTTCCGAGACGTGTGCTTTTTTGCTCCTCAATCACTCCTTTTTGATTCAATCCTTGTGTAATTTCAACAGTGCACCTGAAATGGCATATGATATGCTAATGCAACATAAAGGACTCTATATGCACCATAATCTAATGCAAAATTCATGAAAACCAATCATAAAAATGCATAAAAACACTACACATCAACTCCCCCAAACTTATCATTTGCTTGTCCTCAAGCAAGACCAAGTGTCAGTAAGATAGCGAGGTTTGAAATAAGGTGGGGATCTCAAGTAAGTGGGTTATAAGCAAGGCAACAATGCTGGCGAATTCAGACAAGCAAAAAAGAGCCAACCACAACTAAAAGCATCTAACACCTAAGTCTCTACACTGACCATAAATCAGGTTCTATCACAAGGCATCCAAAAAAAGGCAGAGCATGATTCTCAAACGATAGGCAAGGGGTTTATTCTTTACTGCTCAACCCTTTTTCGAAATTTTCAGGTTTATATGGCCATTAGTCTCTTTCCCTTCTCTATCATTTATTGCATAAAAATAAACTACTTGGCTCTACTTTATTCTTTCTTTCTTTTTTCTTCCTTTTTCTTTTGGGCTTATGATTCAAATGGTGATTACCCATAAAGCTTTGGGTATATCATACCAAGAGCATGGGAGGGGTACATAGGTCGATTGCCCGCAATTCTTCTCAAGTATATCTTCCGAGAATAGAGAAAGGGGGACATAGCCATCATTGAATACCCTACGGAATATAGTTGGGGAGTTTAAGGTACGACCTCAAGACTATTGCCAAGTGCTCTATAATCAAAACCAATTCCATTACCCAAATAAACAAAATCAGCAAGAGAACTTAAAATGCAACAACTCAAGTGTGTTTCCCACTAAGCATGCTAACTAAACCACCTAACAATGCTATACAAGCGCTAAGGAAACCCATAACATCATTGATCCCCTATGAATATGTTCTAGACTCGATCCTAAAATGAAATGCAAAGTTTTTAGTTTTTCTGAAATTTTTTTGATTTTTTTGGTTTTTTGTAAAGCTTAAGTATTAACCATGCACACATGGGATTTGCTAAAACAAAACAGAAACAAGGTTAGATCAAAGGTGGCTCCTCCTCCAAACTTAAACACCACAGTTTTTGTATGTCCTAGTCGGAATAAAGGAACAGAAAATAAGAAAATAAAAGCTAAATGCAACGACATAAGTGAGAGTGGTACCTGGTATCGGTACATGTGATCAGTGTGGTCAATGGATCTTTCCGCGTTGGTAGGGTACCGATGACTGACCGACCGGTTTAGTGACCGGTATGTCTTACTGCTTACGCCGGCTGATGAGTACCAGTTACCAGGTGTGACCGGTGTATGTGAACCGGTGTACGCTCGAGGAATCTCATCATGTGTTGTACTGGTGTAGATTGACCGGTGTAGTGACTGGTTGATAAGTAGAGTTTTTCCTTCATTATAGACTAATGCGGAATCACACTACTAATCAATGTAGAATAGAGAAGTAGGTTTATCGAACAATAATCGGGGGTAGATTACACACCAATTCTATAGAGGGTATAATAAGTCTAGGTTGATATTAGAGAATTGCTTTTGTCACCAAACAAATTCTACAGATACATACACAAAATAGCAAGAGTAGATAAGAAGTCAACTCAATCAAGCATAAAGTCAATGAAAACGATTTAGCAAATAAAAAGGAGAACTAAGCGAATCAGTAAAGGAAAGAGTCGGTAGTCAATTTATGCTCAAGATGCTCATTTCAATCATTCAATGCTAATCCTTAATCTAAGAACTATCCAAATTAGATCAATCCAATCCCTTGGTAGAAATCTCTTTATTAATCATGCAATTGAACAATCCCTTGACTAATCACACAATTAATAAGCATTAAACTCTAGTCTATGCAATCACTAAACAATCCTAGCACAATCCCTTAGTTAGGTCTCATTTAGCTCATAAAAGATTCATTCAGACAATTCATCGAACACCTTCCAGGCAATAAAACATCTAAGTTCTAGAACAAGATGATCAAGCCTATTCTAGCATTAAACACATCCAATAAGAGAAGATTATTAACAATACAATCCAAGAGCATCAAAATCAATCATCAACACCCTAGTCTCCATAACCTCTTCACTTAACAAAGAGACTACTCACACATGGGTTTGGCACAAGATCTCAAGAGAGAATCATGCCTAGCCATGATCAATTCAAGAAAGTAAGATAGAGGTAAAAAGAGAATTGCAATAATATATTAAAGGTTTACAAAAATGATTCAAGATCCAGCAAAAGAACTATCAAATAAGAGGAAAGTTTTGGAGGAAAAGAAGTTGTCTTTGAGATCTCCCTCCTTCTCTATTTATATCACTCTCCAAAATGCTAAAAATGCTTTAGTTCAAAAACAGATTCAGAAGCATGGATCGGTCACGTGGAGCGGTCTGGAGGAGGCAGCCAGATCGAGATAGTTGCTTGACACGGCCAACGGGAGATCTGGAGCGGTGTAGTCTTGGCCGGGATGATGATCGGGATTTGTCTCGCTTAACGTGGAGCGGTCTTCCTATCGGTGAGCTCTTCATCGAGGTTCCTTTTGCGAATGAAGGACCGGTGTGTGTACCGGTCAAGCTTGTGGTCGGGATCCCTTTTGCGAGTAGTGGACCGGCCAGAGTAATGGTGAGTCTGGCCGGTATGAGTGCACGAGTCTTATTTGCTTCGTAGTCCAGTGTATCTGGAGCGGTCTAGCCAGACCGGGGTGCTTGCACGAATCTTAGACTTCTCGCCTTTTGTGCTCTAAAATGCTCCTAAGAGTCCACTTCTCGCTCAGGTCCGGTTTCACACCTGAAACACAATTATGGCATGCAAATGCAACCTAAATGACTCTAGATGCAACATAAACCAGCAAGAAACGAATGAAAATGAGACTAAAAATGCAAGATATCACTGGTCCAGTCACTCCAAGTTCTCAATTTCAGCTCGATTCATCCATGTGTGCAATCTGGTTTGAATATTTCTTCACACTGACCTCATTATCAGTAGAATTGGCCAAGGCTTGACCTGGATATCTTATATTACTTGCGGATCATCAAACTCCTAACACCGAATTCGAACATCCAAGAATTAAAAAGCAAAAACAAAATAAAGACTAAAAGGATATATACAAAGGCTAGTCATGGGACTTCCTCCCAAGTGATCTTTTTATAGTCACTTAGATTGACTTTGCTGACTACTCTTAGTTCAGCTTGGATTTGGACTCCAACTTGCTAACTCGTTCCATGAGCTTTTCCATCTCAGCCTTGTGCTCTTGTCTCTCAGAGAACACTTGATTTTCTAGGTCTCGTATCCTAGTGATCAAGGTCATATGTTGCTGGTTTCCATCCCCAAACTGGCTCTCTTGCAACCTTATGGTCTCTCGAACTGAGCACTTTAAATCCTCAAATTGGTCTTGAGTCACAAAGTGTTTATGTCTTTATTCTTCAGCACCCATGGGTTCCTTTCCAGGCCTATGCACTCCTAGACCGTGTTTCTCCTCGTTTGGTTGAGGGTGATAGGTTGCATAATTCACATCCTTGTGGAGAACCATCTCTCCATATGCTTGCCTTAGCATCTCTCAAGAATGGTCTTCCCAAGATGATCCATCCATCTCCTAACTTTAAAGGTTCTGGGAAAATGAAGATATCAGTAGAGATGATGCTTCCAAAAACCTTGACTCCCACGTCAAATATCATGCCAATCGCATGAAATTCAGGACCGACCAGCTTAGCTAGATCTCATAGAAGAGGATCCCTGATCTCAAAAATCATGAACTCAACTACATCCTCTGTCATCCCATTGTAAATCAGGCGAGAATTACAAGGGATGTTGCCATACCAAATGCCTTGATGAAACATGGAATCTGATACAATCCAAAGTCGGGTTTTGGGTTATCAATTACCTCATTCAGAAGGTTTTCCTCTTCAACCATTTGATCCTCTTCCTCAATCAGCTCCTCATCGCCACTCTCCTCTTCATTCAACTGGCCAAACAGCTCATCTAGCACATCATCATCGCTCTCTTCCTCATCAATAAGCACAAAAACCCGAGCCTTCTTATTGTCTTTCCTTGACAAGGGTCTTGGATCATATTCCTGAATCCAATGAACTTTCAAGTCTAGTTTGACCTTAGCTCTCTTCAGGCTGATTTCGGCTTGTGTAGATGCATGCCATGAATGGCCTACCAAAAATCAGCTGGCTCTCGTTCCCTCTCTCCATTTTGAGTACCACAAAGTTTGTGGGTACTTCTACTCCTCTGAGCTTCACTAGAAGATCCATGAGCATCCCAACAGGTTTCCTGAGCGAGTTGTCTGCTACGAGGATTGCTATCCCAAAGGTACAAAACATGCAAAACCAAGTCTTTCAGCAACAGACAATGGCATCAAGTTTACACTAGCTCCTAAATCTAACAGGCAATCATCGAATTCAACATCATGTAAAGAGCAAGGGATCAGAAAACTCCATGGATCTACTTTCTTAGCAAGATTGATTTTTGGCCTGACTGGGGTTGGATCGATCTGGTAGATGTTCTCTCTTGAGCTGCTTGACAATGTCTAGCTTCTTCAGGGTGTTGTCCTTAGTTGATTGCTTGACATTCGGGTTACCCAAGATCTTTTCGATTTCTTGCATCAGTTCCTCCAAATCTTTCATATCTTTTCTGAACTTTTCCTTTTGCGCCTAAAAGAAACGACCCGGAAAGGGATGTTTATACACATAAGTGTCAACAGATTTGACTACCTCGGGAATCTTTTCAATTTCCTTCGTTCTTTTAGGAGTTTTAACCCCCCCCCCCCCCTACTTAGTTTCTCATTGTTATCAATGAGAACAACTGTAGAAACAATATTAACAGATTCATGAGAAAGTACTTCATATTTTCCTGGAAGTGTACTTGGCGATCTCCTAGAAGACGAAACAACCTGAGCAATCTAAGTGTCAAGATTTCTCATGTGTGTCGACATAAAGTCGATTTTTCCATTCAGGTCGTTGTACATGTTGTCCATTTTGGATTTAATTTCCCTCTTGAAGCTGTTAAACTCGACTGCATATTTGCTTTGTCCCTCTAGCAACTGCATCAGCATTGGGATGGTCTGATCTTCAGGGCCTGTCAGAGTGGGTGCAGTCTGGTTTTGTGGAGCAACTTGAGTGGGGATATAGCCGGGTGGGCGTGGGATGTAGGGTGGTTTCGAACCTCCCTGGTTCTAATAGTTTCCTCTGTTCTGGTAGTTCTGCTGAAGTTGGAATGGTTTCTGCGCCGGGTATACCTGATCCTGGGGTTAGCAACGTTTGTGCTTCTGTATGACATGTTGGGGTTAGATTTGTAGTTGTTGTAGGGCCTCTGAAATCCCTGATTACCCATAAAATTAACCTCTTCCTGTTGATAATCCTATGTAGAATAGTCTTCAGCCTGACCAACCAATTTCACTGACCTCTTCTGGGTAAGTAGCACCCAATCAAGCTTCTCATTCAGAGACTTCAGTTCAGCCTTGAAACTGGAATCTCTTGAACTATCGTTTTGGGGTAGAGAACGATCATAATGTCCATTCTGAGAATCATCACTCTTGGCGAGCTTCTCTATCAACACCAAACCATCATCATAATTCAAGTCAAAGAGGCTACCTTGACTCGTAGTGTGGAGCATCGACTGGTATTCCCTCTGTAGGCCTCTGTTAAAACTATCCAAAAGACTCTCAGGCATGAATTCGTGGTGAGGGCATTGTAGGGTGTATTTCTTGAAACGAGTCCAAGCTTCAACAAATGTTTTCATACCCTTCTGAGCAAATGTACCAATGTTGCTCCTGAATTTCGCCGTCCTAGATGGTGAAAAGAAATCAGATAGGAAAGCTTTCTTGCAGTCAACTCAAGTCTGAATTGATTCATGTGGCAGACCCTTCTCCCAGTTTGCTGCCTCTCCCCCCAATGAGAAAGGAAAAAGCATTAACTTGTACGCGACCTCAGTGACACGATTGATCTGAATTGTACCACATACCCTATCAAAATAATCCAAGTGCTTTAGAGGGTCTTTAGTTTGCAGTCCATGGAATGGTCGACTCATGATCATATTCAGAATCCCTGACCCTGATCCATAAGTTATATGGAACTGGAACTACTCACAACCCATCCCTAGAACACTTGGAGGATTTCTAGACATGGTTTGTGAGAAGGATTTAGATTAAGAAGGATGAGAAATCAAACAACAAGCAATCAAAGACAAGAAATCAGATAATAGAATTGCCATAGAAAATCACCAAGTAAGAATGCTAGAAAATCTCAGATCTAAACTCAAAAAGGTTAAGAAAACTGCTTTAAACTTGATAAAAAAACGTGCTTAGGGTTTTAGTTCTTTGGGCGCTCTTTTATACTTAGCTCAAAAATTACAAAGAAAAACGTCATTTAACTGAAAACACGGGGTTGGTACTGGTCAGACTGACCAATACCCTTTACCGGTACATGTCTGTCCGTCTGAGTCTGGGGAGGGAACCGTTTTGTGATGTGTGTACCGGTGTATAGGCACTAGTGAGATTCATGACTGGTATCGGTCACCCATCCAACGTTTTGGTGGTGCATCGGTCAATGGTACCGGTCTGGTTGACCGGTACATGCTTCAGGTTCCGAGACTTGTGTTGTTTGCTCCTCAATCACTCCTTTTTGATCCAATCCTTGTGTAATTCCAACTATACACAAGAAATGTCATATGATATGCAAATGCAACCTAAAGGACTCTAAATGCATTCTAATCTAATGCAAAATGCTTGAAAACCAATCATAAAAAAATGCATAAAAACATTACACATCACCAACTTTTACTGACTACATCTAAACTAGGCAAGCTATGCTAGAAAAATTATTGTAAAGTATACTAGACTAATCGATTTGAACTATTGTGGTCTAATCACTAGTCTAAACTTCTCTTAATTGTCGAATTGGGTTACCTAAATAATTGCTTGTTGATGTGTCATGATTTTATAGGTTTTGGACTCGAATTTTATTCGCCTTTACATTAGTTTAAGATGCATTTAGAGTCCCTTAGGTCGCATTTTGCATTGCATATGACTTCTCAAGTGCATATTTGGAGTTACACAAAGATTGGACCAAAAGAGAGAAAATTGGAGCAAAAACAGCTTAAGTCTCGAAATAGGAGGAGTCACACCGGTCAGATCAGACCGGTGCAACACATCAGTGCACAACACAAGAACCTGCGGATGAAATAGATCGGTCACCCCAGACTGGTGCTATACACCGATCTAAATCAACAAGAGAATTATACCGGTCAAGAACCACCGATCCACCAACCGATCCACATCCCAGACATCTGACGGAAGAAGCATACCGGTCAGGGGTACCTGTCAGACTGACCGGTACTAGTCATGCATTTTGGGTTTTTAATAAGACTTTTCTTTGTAATTTTGGGCTTACTATATAAAGGGAGTCCAAGTACGAAAACCTAAAGTCATTATTTTATTTCTAAGCAAGTTTCTAATCTTATTTTCTCTCTAGTTTTGAGTTAGATATGAGATTTTTTTAAGAGATTTATTGATATTTCTTTATTGCAATTCTATTTTTTGATTCCTGCTGTCTCTGATTTGTTTATTGCTTTTGATTTTTTGTTTTTTCTTAGCATTAATCCCTTCACAAACCATGTCTACAAACTCCCTAAGTATTCTAGATATGGGGTGTGAGTAGTTTTATATAGCTTATAGATTAGATTTAGGGATGGGTCTTTTTCCTTAGGGTCTCTTTCCTTAGACTATGAATTCATATAAGTTAACTTACTACATTCATTAGGGATTGTCTTGAGTTTTTCGTTAAGTACTTTTCAATCAGAAAATAGAGCTGTGTGACTTTGAAAGGAGGCTATTTTACGGGTGAGGCTAAAATGTGTGTGTGGCTCATTGAAAAGTGTAAAAAGGTTCATATCATTATGTATAATCGTAGGACGAACATAGTAAGTAATAAACCATGACTCCCAAGGAAACAAAGATCGTCCTATGTGCTCGCGTTATCCTTGGTCTTAACAGTAAAAGTTGTCTGGATGTGTGAAAAAAGGATGTTGAGATGAGGCATCAGAATGGCGACAGGTGCAAGGGTGGAAGCGTGAAATGGCACCCCATATATGGCTCAACACTCCTCGCTTCTATGCAGATAATGTGATTTATTTTGTATCCAATTTTATCAGAGGTTTTAATTAACCTTTTCCTCGTCACCACACTTGTTGCAAGTGCACAACTATGTCAGTTGAGTACTTGGGGATTGAATCCACGGAGAAGTTTAGGGCTTTAAGTCTAAACGGGTCTAGAGCTAAGTCAATTAGGGTTTTTGTTTTAGAACTAAACGAGCAAGTAAAGAAATGGAAATAAGGCAAGAAATGGACATAAGTTGAGAAAAGGAAACAATGCAATAATCAAATAAGAAAAACTTTATAATTTTAAATGTTAGGTCTTTGGAAGATACCTTTCTTGGATCCATGATCTAGTGGAATCGGTTCTAAAGATGACATTAGCGTATCATCTTGAGCTCAACAAGGATTACTTTGCCCTACCCCACTATCGTGGTGCATTAGGACTCTTAGCCGCACGACCCAAATAACCAAGAGCGATTGGGATTCATTCCCTTGGTGGCCAGGTTAGCATTATTTTGGGACTGGGTTGATATGCTCATAACCAAGAGACCCTTAAGGGAAGCCTAGGCATGATATTTTGCCCCTATGCAAATTTCCTCTCGGTTGCTCTGTTAACAAATGGTTCGGGTATTCTCATGGGATTTTGCCCCTATGAGATGTCCCTTGGATCATTACCTAGATGATCAAGCCTAGCCAAACATTATGTGCGGGTTGAGAGAAGACTCTTAGGCAACACTCTTTTGGACCGATTCCCATCATATCTAGATCACAGTCTCCTTGAAGGAAACTCCCTAGACCTAACTACCAACTACACACACATGAATACTACTGAGATAGACATGTGTAGTAGGGTTAATAAACAAAAGAAAATTCTTAATACAACAAGCAAGAGCAAGATCCTATCTCGGGTAGCCGTGAGTGCAAATACACCGAAGAGAAGCTTGGCTTAACAACTTTGACTCTCTCACATACAGACCTAGAAGTTGAATATAAATCCTGTGAAACTTGAGGTTTTTATGAGAAAATTCAAAACAAAGCAAGAACAACAAGCCAGCAACAAAAAAACAAAGGACCTCGCGGTATTTAAGCCTCAAAGCTTTCAGCCCTGAAGACTAAGAGAATCAAAGGCTTAGGCACACACGAAGGACACAGACAGTAACAACGGAGTAAAGAGACAAGATACAATAGCAAGAACAAAGGAAGAACTCAAGTACACTTGTCTTCGAAACATCTAAAAAATCCAATATTAAGTCAATAGTGACATCAAAACCATCAATAATCAAGGCTAAATATGCATAAATTACATAACCTTTCCATTGGCATATTTGAGATTGTGGACAAGTGAGTCAAAATGTTTTGGTAAGCCATATAGAACTTGAATTAATATTTGACTGAATTTTATCTTCAACAACAAATTCACATTTATTGATTATTATTTGTATTAGGAGAGTACCCGCGCGAGCGAAATTATCTGGATAAACACCCTTCATTTTATATACTCTTGAAGAATGACTTCCCGATTGGAAATGTGCCGAACAAAAAATTCTTAAATCAAGAAAAGATCCCCATAAATTAAAGATAATTTCAAAACCAATTATAAACTTCAAAGAGAAACTGTAAATGGATAAACTTTCCCCAACAAAATATTGACTTTATAACAAATCATCTTAAGCTGAGATTCAGCAAAGGTTCTCTCTAAACAAGAAGTTTATCTTTCAGTTTCTGAATTTCTTCCTGCACATAGACAAATAGTTAAACACTCAGACTCCCTATATAGGTCAAGTCATTGTGAAGCAATTGGTAATAGCATGTGAAAAATACAAGGAAATAAGGGTATAGAGTGAAAGTTCTTGTACAAAACTTAACACAGAAATACAAGGAGTCAATAAAACTTTGCACAAAAATAATTTATGTAGATGAGGCGAAATTTGAGACTCACTTCTCGTATAGTTCCATAATAAGTGTTTCTTGTTGTTTGCTAAAGGAGCTCATTCTCTTTCTGGTGTTTCTGTTTCAAAGGCAGTAGAGGAGAGTCATTAAAATCCAAAACTAAATTGGTTAAAAGCATGGAAATTCTGTTAACTAAGAGACAATCACGAAGGTTTTGCAAATGATGTTACATCCAGGTGATCTGGATCATCACTTTCATTCTTTCCTTCAGTTGCTTTGTTAGAGCTATCAACACGACGAATTCCAGATCAGAATCCAAAGTTTGTTGGTTACTTGTGCAGCACAAATTCCAACATCAGAATCCAAAGTTTCGACGATAAGTCGGCTGCAATTTTTTATCATCGTTGAACCTGCAACAAGTTCATTGGAAGCAGTAATTGAGTCAAACTGTAGTGTGGTGCACCGTGCACCATAACTTATGTAGCAATCTAAGTTTTACAATCAACAAAGCTCATGAAATCTGAAATCTTTAACTATTTTCAAAGCTGAACAAAGCTCAACCAAAACCTCTAATTATTTCTGTGCAAAATTTCATGTATAAGATATGGCAAGTTCCTGTACAAAATTAACCGAAAAATCTTTCAAGAAAATGTTCTATTGATTCTACTGGCATGAGAGAAAGAGAAAGAGAAAGAGAAAGAGAAAGAGAAAGAGAAAGAGAAAGAGAAGGGAAAAAGAGACAAGAGAGGGAGGGAGATAGGGAGAGAGACCTCCACCGCTCCATGCTAAGACCAAGTTTGTAGTCATGTTAATCAACCAAGATAAGAACCAATTCACTACAGTTGCAATGCTTCCAGCTAAACCCTATATGTTCACAGGAAGGATCTGTTTATCAAAACAACAACAGAGAAAGCAAAATATAGTTATAAGCCTTATGTTTATGGGTTCTTTCAACACTTTGTTCTAACTTCTAATTAACTCGATACCTCATACATAATGAGTCATGGAATCAGTCCCATTCCCAGCGAAAAAGAATCAACCAGTTCCTGAAACGATTGAACAGAGTTAATAGATAATTGCTCATTGCATGGAGATAGTTTTGCTATATAACAAACAAACAAACTTACCACAACTCCTACTGCGGACAAGATGCTAACATATTGTACATGTCTGAATCTGAATACACAAATCCCTAATAAACAAGGAATGTAAAGCTTTGAACGGTTAATCCTTGTAGAAGATTACAAATGGAGTATAGAAAAGTTAGAACTTAGAAATTACCTTAAGGTAGAAAGCAACTGCAACAATTACAAAAGGAAGTTTACCCAACATTTTACTGTTTAGCATTAGAAGGCAGTTCGTATAATGTAAAAGAGGAATACGAAAAGGACTGGCTGAGTTCTATTACAGTGTAAGAGATGATATCAATACCAAAGCCTTCCAAAAGTCTTCCCATGTAAAGAAAAGAAGTGTCCTACAAAAGAAGAATGATGTAGAAAGCTAAGGTCAACCAAGAAGTTCAAATCACCCTTTGATGTTATGAGAAAGTTAAATAAAGACACTTGAGAACAGCAAAAAACTCACTTTGGCAAATGATATGCAAAGCCTTCCAATGATATTCAGAACTGCAGCAATCATCAAAGACAGTCCAAGAAACACAAGAAGTGGTTACGAAAAGCGAGAAGAGTTTCTTAAAATGGATAGCCAAGAATCAGCAAATAAACTATATCCCTTTTTGTCCAATGTATTGATCTGAGCACTGGCAATTGCAAATACAAAAGCACTCGAAAATGATGTTAATTCACAAGTGGTTTGGGATGGAGTTTTGTAATTGTTAAGACTGAACAAACTGATCGACCAGGTCAACAAAGCACTACTACATCTCTCATTTCAAGTAGTTCTCAATATATCCAATATACAACAACAATCGCAAACAAAGATTCTTCCCGTTAACCACTACACAGAAGATCACCAAATTCTCACACATAATTTACAGAAGAACACAACTAAGATCTCGCGGGCCCTTTGTCCCGTAGAGCTTCAGGGTGCATAGCATTGTAGTCTTTTGTGTAAACCCGGTGCCTTCTCTCTCGCGCGTATATCACCCAAAACACCAAAGACAGCATTACACCAACAGACATCAATACAAGACCCACATATATCCACCGTGTGTACCTCCTCAGTCCAGGGCAATGATCCCTTTCTATATCAGTGAATGTAGACCTCACGAAGTCACACCCTTGCAGGTCTGCTAAGAATGGACCGTACTTGTACAGACCGTAGCTTACATTAACTGCTGCAGCCATCTGTGTGTAAAGCTTTGGAGTCATACGTCCTTGTGTGTTACATGTTCCCGGTGTTATAATTTGGCAAGTGTAGTTCTTCCACACCTGCATTAAAAATAAATCAATAGAAAGATTGTGATACGTAGTCTTCTAGTTTTAAGATATGTTCTGGATTCAACATATGAGATTCATCCAAACTAAGAGAGAGGTATTATTGGGGTTTATGAGCTTTAAACCAAGAGAATGGTAAGAGCAAACAATTATAAGTTTTTGAGTTTTGTTTGATTATTTTGACTTCAGTTTCCGTTTGTAACAAAACGTGTACTTGGTGAGAGAGGGAATCCTCGGTTTACCTCTGTTGCATTACTCAGATGGACCTCACCAGGCTGGCACTGGCGATCAGAGAGATCAGAGTTGAAGGGATTACAGAGCACAGGCATTAAAGGACCAGACTGGTTGAAATATAAGGGAACCAGTTGAGGCGGGAAGTTCCTGTTGGTCATGTTGTTGATGGCAGAATCAACAAGGTTAACCAACTGGTATGTCACAAGCTGAGTTCGAGTCAGTGTTTCTTTCGCGGTTGCGTTATCAACACATGGTAGAATGTCGTCTAGAGCCGTGTGAGCTCTTGGATGTTGGACCCATTGGTCCATGGAAACACATGTATCCCCAACAACGCTCAACAGAGTAGAGTAGAGCAGATTTTCTTAGGCTTTTTATAAATGCATTGAGCAGACAAATGCTAGAGAGGGAACGGAACTCACTTGTGTAGAAGCAGAAATACACCACACAGGACAAAAGTACCCGTAACGAGAATCCAACCAAAGATCACCAACCTACCCCATTGTTAAACCACAGAGCAGATTAATACACTTAAAGTGGAACCAACGTAGAATGGAACATAAGAATGAGACCCCACTTACGTGTATACAAGGCACTGCAGTCCAAAGATGGAGAGTACTGTAAGAAATCACAAAAGAATACTCGACAAAGTTAAGCTCTGCGAGTTTAAATAAAAAATGATCCGGAGGAATTTGCTTGTGCATATAACCAGATGACTTACAAAATCCAATGAATGAAAGGAAAAGCATCACAGCAGTGATGATGATGAGCGCAAGTCTCCTGGAACAAAACAGAGACAAATATAAGCAAAAAAGGGTGAGAAACAGATGAAAAAGATCATTTATGGTCCTGGACTTTTACATGTTGTCCAAGACATTTTGAATCTTGTCTTGGTTCTCCATTGTTTTGACAGATAGAGTGGTTGCAGAGGAGTTGATCTTTCCCTGTATGTTGTCGATACTCGAAAGAACATCCCCTGGCAGAAAGATGGATTGCACGTCCACTTTCTTAGCTGCATTGAGATAATCTGAAACATTCCTGAGGTTTCCTGACGTGAGATTTGCTTGACTCACTACATAATCCAAAGTATCTGTTGTGCTAGCATGAAATTTCCCTTGACCCGTGTAAAGGAAAACACATCCGACACTGGAATACCAGACACAAGATATTAAGGAACATGAACTACAAAAATAGACGAGCCAGTAAAAGGAAGAGTGTCAATTACATTGCTGCAATTGTGAACAATATGAGGAGTACAAGGGAGAGAGCATAAGCAATCCGGGAATAGCCATAAGGTCGACGGGCACAGCAGCAATAACAAAGGCAAATAAGGGACAAGCTTAGCCCAAAAAAGACAAACCAGACTGCTGCTGTAACAAAGAAAGGCGCCGCTGTAAAAGCAACAGACTGCACCAAAAGAGAAATTTATTATGGTCAAACGCTTGTAGGATGTCACAAAATCTCCTCCAAAATCTTTCGAGACACAGCATAAAGAAGCAAAAGACGACTGGTTTCAAAAAGAAGAAAGTTGATTCATAGTCATGAAATGCTAATCCAGAACTTTCGATTTATTAATTAGTTCATAGTGAGCAGAATCACACCTTAAAGCAATCAAACTCTACTTAGCCAGAGTTTTGATGGTAAAGTTCAAACTTTAAATTCAAATTTAGGAATCTAACAACTAACATCAAGTATTTAAGACATTGGAGTCTGGTATAGAGATGAAAAATATCAATTGGTTTCAAATTTCTTTCATCCATATACGCAGAAAACTGATTAAGTCAAGAAGAACAATTCGAATGGTATTCCAATTTTTTCCATTGATTAACTAATTCACAGTAACTATAATCACATCTTAAAACATTCAAACTATACTTAGCTTTTGATGGTAAAGATCAAAACTTTAATCAAACTTATAAATCTAAGAACCCAAAGTTAAGACATTAGACGACAGAAATAAAGACTCACAGTCCAATAATGGCTATTGCTTATGTTCCATCCACCTGTGTAAAACTTGAAATTATCATTAGGATCTTTCCTTTTGGTTCTCCTTGGAGCCAAAATCAGCGATGAGTTTTCTCCACTTTCTTCTGCGATAACTCTCTCTTTTAAACCTGTCCTCCACTCTACTACAACTTCTTCTTCTGCTTCGAAACAATCCAAAAACCAAATTGAGTTTGCATTTGTTGAATTGTTGTATGAAAAAAGCGAAAACTTTTCAATAAAAAAAAAAATCTGTATCAGTCTTACCAGCAATTGATGTCACAGTAGCGACAAGAAGAAAGGAAGAAACAATACCCACAAGTATAAACACTCTTTTAGATCTGAAACCCAACATATCTGAAATTATTTGTTTCTTTCACTCTCTTTTCGATTTTTTTCTTCTTCTTCTTCTTCTTATTTTGGAATATTTTTTGTTATGCCGATCGTGATAGAAGAAACACGTTATGAACACGATTTTTTATTTGAGTGGCCGCGAGACGCGGTTCTCTCTTCCACTAATCATCAAATTATTTTATAATTTTACGAATGAAATCTCCTTAATTTTTAATGTACATTTTTTTTTCACACAAAAGAGGACGGTATTTATCGTGCCAAAACATTAGGTTTACAAGTAGTTGAAACCGGTACAAGAACTAGAGAAATGAAAGCACGACGATTAAAACATAATTTCGTGAGATAAGCCGACGGTTAAAAAGCAAACCCCGGAAACAAATAAACTACCAAAGGGAAACTAGACAAGAACGTACAAAGCAACTCGGGATGATATGTGAGAATCTGAACACGAGGAGTGAGAAGGAATTGAAGATACCAAACTATTGAGAGTCTTGTAGCGACAAAGACTAGTGTAATGTTCCACCCGATCTTGTGAATGGATCCACTAGCAACTGCAGATGAGAAACAGACGACTCTGGAGATCTTGAGAGGAGTAATCCGAATTTGACAAGAAATCCAAGGCATGAACAACAATCCGCTAAACCCTAGCCTAAACCAGAGCGAGTCCCCATAGCAATTCAATCACCACACAAACCAAGAAGCTAAGCCTACTCGCAAACTGAACAACAATACACGAGAGACGGGTCCAAAACCTAGTTACCTTTCTACCAGAGCTAAAACCGACGTTAACCAACACCAAACCAAGAAGTCGACCTAGCTGAGAACCATGGACCAAAATCAGCCAAAGACACCACTCATAAGCAAACCAAACCGCCGCATCTCGCCAGCTAAGAACCCAACAACACCATTCAATCCCCTGCCAAAATCGAACCACATCTCAACCCCCAAGAGGGAAGAGCCAAATGGACAAGTGAAGAGAGCGGAGGCGGGACTGGCTATGAGAAGCGGCACAGGCCGGAGCTAGCACAGGAGGTGACAAAATCGGAGTTCCAAACCGAAGAAGGGAAGCACCGGAGCTAAAAAGACAACTAAGAGATGAAACGAAATCAAACTAACCAGAAGGGGGAGAACCAGAGGTGACCGGCGACGACAAAGCCAACCACGTCGCCGGAGCTAGAGAAGATCGGAAGTTTCCTGGGCGGCTAGGGTTTCAGTGTCGAGAGGAGAAGAATCGTGTGTTTGCTTTCTTGTCCTAATTTTGATGTACATTTATAAAATAATTACAAAATAGACATTCGAAACCGGGAAGAATGTCAAAAAAAGGCATGAATTTGCAATTTTACTCACTTTTAAACATGAATTTTCAGATAAGTCATTTTAATATCAAAGTTTCGTTCATTTTCCAATAAAATCATAAAGTTTTATTGATTAAGGCAAATTAGGCACGACGTTAACTTCACTAACGGAATATTTAAACGGAGTTAAATTTCACCGTTACATGAAACGACGTCGTTTTGAAAAAATCACAAAAATCACAAAAAACACAAAGTTACCATTTTAATCATGAACTTTCGTTGATTTTCTAATTAAATCATAAACTTCATTGACCGAATGATTTTTTGTGATTTTTTCCAAACGACGTCGTTTCATGTAACAGTGAGATTTAACACCGTTTAAATATTCCGTTAGTGAAGTTAACGTCGTGCATAATTTGACTTAGTCAACAAAACTTTAAGATTTAATTGGAAAGTCAACGAAATTTTAATGTTAAAATGGAATATCTGAAAATTTATAATTAAAAATGAGCAATTTTTTTGACATTTTCTCATTCGAAAATATAAAAGTATTACATGGGCACGCGTCAAGAGGCGAATCTTTGAGAATGAAGAAGCTTTGGTGGACGTGTCAGATATATTTTCTTCATTCGAACAACTGTCTCTTTATTTTAATCTTGTGATTAAGACTTAATCGATTACATTAATCTTCTCTCTGATTCTTTGTCCAGCTGACATTAATAATTGATCAAATTGCCGATTGATTTGTTTCTGAAAAGATAGAAAAATATGTCAAAAGATTTTTTAATTATGTATGTAGAAATGTTATATGTACTAGGAAATTACTCGCGCAATGCGCGGATTTATTTTTAATTTCTAATATTCAAAAGTATTTTATTCGTATAATCTAAATTACCTTTTGCTAAAATTTATCCATGTATAAACATCAAAACTACGTGTGTTGCTAAAATTTAAAATGAAAACTAAAATGAGGAAAGTGAAAGTTGAACTCATGACCTCTTCAACATCACAACACACCCTTT